>JAWRVZ010000557.1:0-162222 GCA_037043235.1 Rhodeus uyekii
TGCAAGCCATATTTCAGGACTGGGAAGTTGTAGAAGCACAGAGTTTGATGTTTTAAGCTCAGACTAGTAAAAAGTCTTTAAATATCGTCCCATGAACTCTAGGACCATACCATAGCAACCATATAGAGTTCCCTAGCAACCATACAAACATCTTAAAGCATATATCTCAGCATCAGAACGTCGTACAGACACGGCGGTTGGCTCTCTGCCAATGGTGTCCGACACTGCCTCACCTGGCCCGGGCCCGAATTTTGCCACTGCGAGCACCACTCACATTTTCTTCAGGAAATGTACATTCTAGTGTTGTGATTACTATTCTCCTAAACCAACCTTCGGCGCGCTACTCCTCAGGCACCGTTGGTCGTAGACCCACAAAAGAGTTGTCAAATCGTGCGGCATATTGAGGAGAGGTGTGCTATATCTTTTCTAAGCGATCAGGCGTACGATGTTCGTTTTGTCCCACGAAAAATCAGCCGAAAAAAGCCCCATTGACTTAACATGGGAGAAATATTTGTAAAATCATATCTTTGTTTCTGAAGATCGTAGAGGCTCGGGACTGGGCTCGTTTGACTCGGCCTATCAAGCAGTGAATAAGTAGTGACATACCATCTTCATAGCCAATTCTTAACAACCATTTACAGCACCCTAGCAACCGTAAAACAACGCTTACAAGCCATATTTCAGTACTGGAATGTTGAAGAAGCACATAGTTTGATCTTTTAAGCTCAGACTGGTAAAGAGTCTATAGATATCATCCCATAAACTGTATGACCACACCTTAGCAACCATATAGAGTGCCCTTGCAACCAAACAAACACATGAATCCGTCATACCTCAGCACTAGAACATCGTACAGACATGGCGGTTGGTTCTCTGGCAATGTTGTCCGACACTTCCTCACCTGGCCCGGGCCGAATATTGCCACTGCGAGCACCACTCACATTTTCTTCAGGAAATGTACATTCTAGTTAGTGGTGCTCGTTGGCGAGCACTACTATTACTATCTTACCAAGCCTATAATAATGATGCTGAAATCTTCGGCGCGCTGCTACTCCTAGAGCGTTTGTCCCAGACCCATGAATGAGGTGTCAAAACGTGCGGCCGATTGAGGAGAGGGGTGCCCTAGCTTTACTAAGCGATCGGGGGTACGATGTTCGCCCCAGGGGGCGGAACAAAAAACACCCCCATAGACGTCCCATTGAAACGAAATTTTGACGATTAATAACTCAGAGCGAGGAATTTGTAAAAAGATGAAACTCACCACATTTGTAGAGGCTGGCAGGCTCTGTAAGAACATACCACACATTGGGGTAAAAGTTGCACCCCTGGGGTGCTAGAGCTGCCCAAAAATTGACCCCGGTTTATTCTTATTCTTCTTCCACTTTTTTTTCGGCGCGCTACTCCTCCTAGAGCGTTTTTCCTAGACTCATGAATGAGGCGTCAAAACGTGCGGCCTATTGAGGAGAGGTGTGCTATATCTTTTCTAAGAGATCGGGGGTACGATGTTCGCCCCAGGGGCGAAAAAGGAGCGAAAAAAAACGCATAGACAACGCATTGAAATCAACTTTGACGATTAATATCTCGGAGCGAGAAATTTGTAAAAAGATGAAACTCACCACATTTGAAGAGGCTGGCAGGCTCTGTAAGAACATACCAAAAAATGGGGTATAAGTTGCACCCCTGGGGTGCTAGAGCTGCCCAAACGCGCCCCCATAGACATCAATGAAAACGGAAATCCTAGAAGAGTATTTATACGCGTTGCAAACGACTTTGACGATTAATAACTCGGAGCGAGAAATTTGTAAAAAGACGAAACTCGCCACATTTGAAGAGGGTGGATGGCTCTGTGAGAACATACCAAAAAATGGGGTAAAAGTTGCACCCCTGGGGTGCTTGAGCCCCCAAACTTTCCCCATTGAAATGAATGGGGAAAACTGTCCCATGAAACACCATCCACTATGTGCATAGGGATTTTGAATTGAACATAGCTCTGCAGCACAGCGTCATAGAGACAAGGGGGAGGGCTCATTTTACTCAGGCGACCAATGAGTGTCTCAGGATCACTGGAGAGCTATTAAGCCACGCCCTAGCAACCATTTAGAGCACCTTAGCAACCCATCCCATAGACTTCCATTCAAATTGATCGACTCCTATCTCTGGATAGAAAAGTCATAGAAATTTGAGGGTGGGCTCGTTTGACTCGGGGCAGCAAACTGCCAATCACCAACGTCTTGAACACTTCCTAGCCACGCCCTAGCAACCATTATGGATCACCTAAGCAACCAAATACAAAGTGAGATATCTTCAGTTCTGAATGTCGTAGAGGCATCCTGGTTGGTTTATATGGTTCATACTGACAAGGAGCCTTTGGAGGGACATCAATGGCGGATGCTCAGCCACTCCTTAGCAACCAAACAGAGTACCCTAGCAACCATTTAGCCAGTCCTATATATCTGCATCAGAAAGTCGTAGAGACATGGGAGTTGGGCAAATTTGACAATCAGCCTTTGGAGTAACATCACTGGCAGACGCTTAGCCAGTCCTTAGCAACCAAACAGTTTACCCTAGCAACCATTTAGCCAGAACCATATCTCTTCTTCTAAGCGTCATAGAGACATGGGGGTTGGCTCTATTGACTCATGCTAGCAAACAGGTCTTCCTACATGCTACATATGCTAGCAGTGAATAGCTACATGCTAATAGGGACTAGCTAAGTGTTAGATTATGTTGTGATTACTATTCTCCTAAACCAACCTTCGGCGCGCTACTCCTCAGGCACCGTTGGTCGTAGACCCACAAAAGAGATGTCAAATCGTGCGACTTATTGAGGAGAGGTGTGCTATATCTTTTCTAAGCGATCAGGCGTACGATGTTCGTTTTGTCCCACGAAAAATCAGCCGAAAAAAGCCCCATTGACTTAACATGGGACAAATATTTGTAAAATCATATCTTTGGTTCTGAAGGTCGTAGAGGCTCGGGACTGGGCTCGTTTTACTCGGCCTATCAAGCAGTGAATAAGTAGTGACATACCATCTTCATAGCCACGCCTTAACAACTATTTACAGCACCCTAGCAACCGTAAAACAATGCTTACAAGCCATATTTCAGTACTGGAATGTTGCAGAAGCACAGAGTTTGATCTTTTAAGCTCAGACTGTAAAACAGTCTTTAAATATCATCCCATGAACTGTATGACCACACCATAGCAACCATATAGAGTGCCCTAGCAACAAAACAAACACATGAATCAGCCATATCTCAGCATCAAAACATCGTACAGACATGGTGGTTGGCTCTCTGGCAATGTTGTCCGACACCACCGCATCTGGTTGCATCCGGGCCGAATATTGCCACTGCGAGCACCACTCACATTTTCTTCAGGAAATGTACATTCTAGTGTTGTGATTACTATTCTCCTAAACGAACTTTCGGCGCGCTACTCCTCTGGCACCGTTGGTCGTAGACCCACAAATGAGATGTCAAATCGTGCGGCTTATTGAGGTGAGGTGTGCTATATCTTTTCTAAGCGATCGGGCGTACGATGTTCGTTTTGTCCCACGAAAAATCAGCCGAAAAAAGCCCCATTGACTTAACATGGGACAAATATTTCTAAAAGGATATTTTTGGTTCTGAAGGTCGTAGAGCCTCGGGACATGGCTCGTTTGACTCGGCCTATCAAGCAGTGAATAAGTAGTGACATACCATCTTCATAGCCACGCCTTAACAACCATTGACAGCACCCTAGCAACCGTAAAACATCGCTTACAAGACATATTTCAGTACTTTAATGTTGTAGAAGCACAGAGTATGATCTTTTAAACTCAGACTGCCAAATAATCTTTAGATATCATCCCATAAACTGTATGTCCACATCATAGCAACCATATAGAGTCCCCTAGCAACCATACAAACATATGAGTCATCCATGTCTCAGCATCAGAACATCGTACAGACATGACGGTTGGCTCTCTAGCAATGGTGTCTGACACTGCCGCATCTGGTTGCATTCGGGCCGAATATTGCCACTGCGAGCACCACTCACATTTTCTTCAGGAAATGTACATTCTAGTTAGTGGTGCTCGTTGGCGAGCACTACTATTACTATCTTACCAAGCCTATAATAATGATGCTGAAATCTTCGGCGCTGCTACTCCTAGAGCGTTTGTCCCAGACCCATGAATGAGGTGTCAAAACGTGCGTCCGATTGAGGAGAGGGGTGCTCTAGCTTTACTAAGCGATCGGGGGTACGATGTTCGCCCCAGGGGGCGGAACAAAAAACACCCCCATAGACGTCCCATTGAAATTAAATTTTGACGATTAATAACTCAGAGCGAGGAATTTGTAAAAAGATGAAACTCGCCACATTTGTAGAGGCTGGCAGGCTCTGTAAGAACATACCACACATTGGGGTAAAACTTGCACCCCTGGGGTGCTAGAGCTGCCCAAAAATCGTCCCCGGTTTATTATTATTATTCTTCTTCTTCTGGACACTTTTTTGGCGCGCTACTCTTCCTAGGCGTTTTGTCCTAGACCCATGAATGAGGCATCAAAACGTGCGGCCTATTGAGGACAGGTGTGCTATATCTTTTCTAAGCGATCGGGGGTACGATGTTCGCCCCAGGGGCGAAAAAGCAGCCGAAAAAACGCATTGACTTAACATTGCGACCAACTTTGACGATTAATAACTCGGAGCGAGAAATTTGTAAAAAGATGAAACTCGCCACATTTGTAGAGGCTGGCAGGCTCTGTAAGAACATACCAAAAAATGGGGCAAAAGTTGCACCCCTAGGGTGCTAGAGCTGCCCAAACGTGCCCCCATAGACGCAATGTTAACGGAAATCCTAGAAGAGTATTTAAACGCGGTGCAAACGACTTTGACGATTAATAACTCGGAGCGAGAAATTTGTAAAGAGACGAAACTCGCCACATTTGAAGAGGGTGGATGGCTCTGTGAGACCATACCACAAAATGGGGTAAAAGTTGCACCCCTGGGGTTCTAGAGCTCCCAAACTTTCCCCATTGAAATGAATGGGGAAAACCGTCCCATGAAACACCATCTACTATGTGCATAGGGATTTTGAATTGAACATAGCTCTGCAGCACAGCGTCATAGAGACAAGGGGGAGGGCTCATTTTACTCAGGCGACCAATGAGTGTCTCAGGATCACTGGAGAGCTATTAAGCCACGCCCTAGCAACCATTTAGAGCACCTTAGCAACCCATCCCATAGACTTCCATTCAAATTGATTGACTCCTATCTCTGGATGGAAAAGTCATAGAAATTTGAGGGTGGGCTCGTATGACTCGGGGCAGCAACCTGCCAATCAGCAACGTCTTCAGCATTTCCTAGCCACGCCATAGCAACCATTATGGAGCACCTTAGCAACCAAATACAAAGTGAGATATCTTCAGTTCTGAATGTCGTAGAGGCATCCTGGTTGGTTTAAATGGTTCATACTCACAAGGAGCCTTTGGAGGGACATCAATGGCAGACGCTCAGCCACTCCTTAGCAACCAAAAAGAGTACCCTAGCAACCATTTAGCAAGTCCTATATCTCTGCATTGGAAAGTCGTAGAGACATGGGAGTTGGGCAAATTTGACAATCAGCTTTTGGAGTAACATGACTAGCAGGTACCAAGCCACTCCTTAGCAACCAAACAGAGTACCCTAGCAACCGTTTAGCCAGACCCATATCTCTGCTTCTGAGTATCGTAGAGACATGGGGGTTGGCTCTATTGGCTCATGCTAGCAAACAGGACTTCCAACATGCTACATATGCTAGCAGTGAATAGCTACATGCTAATAGTGATTAACTAAATGTTAAATTATGCTAATAATGCCATAGAAACCCCCCATATCACCTAATAACCGCCTAGAAACGGCCCAGGACACCCTAGATGAGCCATAACAACCACCTAGCATAACCCTAGTAACCAACCAGTTA
The DNA here is from genome assembly GCA_037043235.1 of Rhodeus uyekii. Taxonomy (NCBI): domain Eukaryota; kingdom Metazoa; phylum Chordata; class Actinopteri; order Cypriniformes; family Acheilognathidae; genus Rhodeus; species Rhodeus uyekii. Next base: position 5,946 of record JAWRVZ010000557.1, read on the forward strand.
ACCTAGTGACACCTAGGAACCACTCTGGTTACCCTAGCAATCACATAGCAACACCTTAGCAACCACTCTGGTTACCCTGGCAACCGCCTAGCAACCACCCCGGTTACCCTAGCAACTGCCTAGCAACCGCGTAGCAACCACTCCGGTTACCCTAGCAACCACCTAGCAACACCCTGGCAACCACTCAGTTTACCCTAGCAACCACCTAGCAACACCATAGCAACCACTTTGATTACCCTAGCAACAGCCTAGCAACCACTCTGGATTCCCTAGTAACCACCTAGCAACACCTTAGCAACAACTCTGGTTACCCTAGCAACCTCCTAGCAACCGCCTAGCGATGACTCCGGTTACCCTAGCAACCACCTAGCAACCATCCTGGTTACCATAGCAACCACCTAGCAACACCATAGCAACCGCCCCGGTTACCCTAGCAACCGCCTAGCAACTGCCTAGCAATGACTCCGGTTACCCTAGTAACCACCTAGCAACACCCTAGCAACCACCCTGGTTACCCTAGCAACAGCCTAGCAACCACTCTGGTTACCCTTGCAACCGCCTATCAACCGCCTAGCGACGACTCCGGTAACCCTAGCAACCACCTAGCAACACCCTAGCAACCACCCTGGTTATCCTAGCAACCACTTAGCAATACCTTAGCAACCATCCCAGTTACCCTAGCAAACACCTAGCAACCAACCTGGTTACCCTAGCAACTGCCTATCAACATCATGGTTATCCTAGCTACTGCCTCACCTGGCCCGGGGCGGATTTTGCCACTGCGAGCACCACTCACATTTTCTTCAGGAAATGTACATTCTAGTGTTGTGATTACTATTCTCCTAAACGAAACTTCGGCGCGCTACTCCTCTGGCACCGTTGGTCGTAGACCCACAAATGAGATGTCAAATCGTGCGGCTTATTGAGGTGAGGTGTGCTATATCTTTTCTAAGCGATCGGGCGTACGATATTTGTTTTGTCCTATGATAAATCAGCCGAAAAAAACCCCATTGACTTAACATGGGACAAATATTTGTAAAATCATATCTTTGGTTCTGAAGGTTGTAGAGGCTCGGGACTGGGCTCGTTTGACGCGGTCTATCAAGCAGTGAATAAGTAGTGACATACCATCTTCATAGCCAAGCCTTAACAACCATTTACAGCACCCTAGCAACCGTAAAACAATGCTTACAAGCCATATTTCAGTACTGGAATGTTGTAGAAGCACAGAGTTTGAACTTTCAAGCTCAGACTGCCAAATAGTCTTTAGATATCATCCCATAAACTGTATGACCACACCATAGCAACCATATAGAGTGCCGTAGCAACCATACAAACACATGAATCAGCCATATCTCAACACCAGAACATCGTACAGACATGGCGGTGGGGTCTCTCTGTTTCTCCGACACTGCTGCATCTGGCCCGGGCCCGAATTCTGCCACTGCGAGCACCACTCACATTTTCTTCAGGAAATGTACATTCTAGTGTTGTAATTACTATTCTCCTAAACCAACCTTCGGCGCGCTACTCCTCATGCACCGTTGGTCGTAGACCCACAAAAGAGATGTCAAATCGTGCGGCTTATTGAGGGGAGGTGTGCTATATCTTTTCTAAGCGATCAGGCGTACGATGTTCGTTTTGTCCCACGAAAAATCAGCCGAAAAAAGCCCCTTTGACTTAACATGGGACAAATATCTTTGGTTCTGAAGGTCGTAGAGGCTCGGGACTGGGCTCGTTTGCCTATCAAGCAGTGAATAAGTAGTGACATACCATCTCCATAGCCAAGCCTTAACAACCATTTACAGCACCCTAGCAACCGTAAAACAACGCTTACAAGCCATATTTCAGTACTGGAATGTTGTAGAAGCACAGAGTTTGAACTTTCAAGCTCAGACTGCCAAATAGTCTTTAGATATCATCCCATAAACTGTATGACCACACCATAGCAACCATATAGAGAACCGTAGCAACCATACAAACACATGAATCAGCCATATCTCAACATCAGAACATCGTACAGACATGGCGGTGGGTTCTCTCTGTTTCTCCGACACTGCTGCATCTGGCCCGGGCCCGAATTCTGCCACTGCGAGCACCACTCACATTTTCTTCAGGAAATGTACATTCTAGTGTTGTGATTACTATTCTCCTAAACGAAACTTCGGCGCGCTACTCCTCTGGCACCGTTGGTCGTAGACCCACAAATGAGATGTCAAATCGTGCGGCTTATTGAGGTGAGGTGTGCTATATCTTTTCTAAGCGATCGGGCGTACGATGTTCGTTTTGTCCCACGAAAAATCAGCCGAAAAAAGCCCCATTGACTTAACATGGGACAAATATTTCTAAAAGGATATTTTTGGTTCTGAAGGTCGTAGAGCCTCGGGACATGGCTCGTTTGACTCGGCCTATCAAGCAGTGAATAAGTAGTGACATACCATCTTCATAGCCACGCCTTAACAACCATTTACAGCACCCTAGCAACCGTAAAACATCGCTTACAAGACATATTTCAGTACTTTAATGTTGTAGAAGCACAGAGTATGATCTTTTAAACTCAGACTGCCAAATAATCTTTAGATATCATCCCATAAACTGTATGTCCACATCATAGCAACCATATAGAGTCCCCTAGCAACCATACAAACATATGAGTCATCCATGTCTCAGCATCAGAACATCGTACAGACATGACGGTTGGCTCTCTAGCAATGGTGTCTGACACTGCCGCATCTGGTTGCATTCGGGCCGAATATTGCCACTGCGAGCACCACTCACATTTTCTTCAGGAAATGTACATTCTAGTGTTGTGATTACTATTCTCCTAAACCAACCTTCGGCGCGCTACTCCTCAGGCACCGTTGGTCGTAGACCCACAAAAGAGATGTCAAATCGTGCGACTTATTGAGGAGAGGTGTGCTATATCTTTTCTAAGCGATCAGGCGTACGATGTTCGTTTTGTCCCACGAAAAATCAGCCGAAAAAAGCCCCATTGACTTAACATGGGACAAATATTTGTAAAATCATATCTTTGGTTCTGAAGGTCGTAGAGGCTCGGGACTGGGCTCGTTTGACTCGGCCTATCAAGCAGTGAATAAGTAGTGACATACCATCTTCATAGCCACGCCTTAACAACTATTTAAAGCACCCTAGCAACCGTAAAACAATGCTTACAAGCCATATTTCAGTACTGGAATGTTGCAGACGCACAGAGTTTGATCTTTTAAGCTCAGATTGTAAAACAGTCTTTAGATATCATCCCATGAACTGTATGACCATACCATAGCAACCATATAGAGTGCCCTAGCAACAAAACAAACACATGAATCAGCCATATCTCAGCATCAAAACATCGTACAGACATGGTGGTTGGCTCTCTGGCAATGTTGTCCGACACCACCGCATCTGGTTGCATCCGGGCCGAATATTGCCACTGCGAGCACCACTCACATTTTCTTCAGGAAATGTACATTCTAGTGTTGTGATTACTATTCTCCTAAACGAAACTTCGGCGCGCTACTCCTCTGGCACCGTTGGTCGTAGACCCACAAATGAGATGTCAAATCGTGCGGCTTATTGAGGTGAGGTGTGCTATATCTTTTCTAAGCGATCGGGCGTACGATGTTCATTTTGTCCCACGAAAAATAAGCCGAAAAAAGCCCCATTGACTTAACATGGGACAAATATTTGTAAAATCATATCTTTGGTTCTGAAGGTCGTAGAGGCTTGGGACTGGGCTCGTTTGACTCGGCCTATCAAGCAGTGAATAAGTAGTGACATACCATCTTCATAGTCACGCCTTAAACACTATTTACAACACCCTAGCAACCGTAAAACAATGCTTACAAGCCATATTTCAGTACTGGAATGTTGCAGAAGCACAGGGTTTGATCTTTTAAGCTCAGATTGTAAAACAGTCTTTAGATATCATCCCATGAACTGTATGACCACACCATAGCAACCATATAGAGTGCCCTAGCAACAAAACAAATACATGAATCAGCCATATCTCAGCATCAAAACATCGTACAGACATGGTGGTTGGCTCTCTGGCAATGTTGTCCGACACCACCGCATCTGGTTGCATCCGGGCCGAATATTGCCACTGCGAGCACCACTCACATTTTCTTCAGGAAATGTACATTCTAGTTATTATTATTCTTCTTCCACTTTTTTTTCGGCGCGCTACTCCTCCTAGGGCGTTTGTCCTAGACCCATGAATGAGGCGTCATAACGTGCGGCCTATTGAGGAGAGGTGTGCTATATCTTTTCTAAGCGATCGGGGGTACAATGTTCGCCCCAGGGGCGAAAAAGGAGCGAAAAAAAACGCATAGACAACGCATTGAAATCAACTTTGACGATTAATAACTCGGAGCCAGAAATTTGTAAAAAGATGAAACTCGCCACATTTGAAGAGGCTGGCAGGCTCTGTAAGAACATACCAAAAAATGCGGTAAAAGTTGCACCCCTGGGGTGCTAGAGCTGCCCAAACTTGCCCCCATAGACATCAATGAAAAATGAAAATCCTAGAAGAGTATTTATACGCGGTGCAAACGACTTTGAAGATTAATAACTCGGAGCGAGAAATTTGTAAAAAGACGAAACTCGCAACATCTGAAGAGGGTGGCTGGCTCTATGAGAACATACCACAAAATGAGGTAAAAGTTGCACCCCTGGGGTGTTAGAGCTCTCCAAATTTTTCCCCATTGAAATGAATGGGGAAGGCCGTCCCATGAAACACCATCAAATTGCATAGGGATTTTGAATTGAACATAGCTCTACAGCAGAGTGTCACAGAGACAAGGGGGAGGGCTCAATTTACTCAGGCGACCAATGAGTGTCTCAGGATCACTGGGAAGCTATTAAGCCACGCCCTAGCAACCATTTAGAGCACCTTAGCAACCCATCCCATAGACTTCCATTCAAATAGATTGACTTCTATCTCTGGATAGAAAAGTCATAGAAATTTGAGGGTGGGCCCGTTTTACTCGGGGCAGCAAACTGCCAATCACCAACGTCTTCAACACTTCCTAGCCACGCCCTAGCAACCATTATGGAGCACCTTAGCAACCAAATACAAAGTGAGATATCTTCAGTTCTGAATGTCGTAGAGGCATTCTGGTTGGTTAATATCGTTCATACTCATAAGGAGCCTTTGGAGTAACATCACTGGAAGATGCTAAGCCACTCCTTAGCAACCAAAAAGAGTACCCTAGCAACCATTTAGCCAGTCCTATATCTCTGCATCAGAAAGTCGTAGAGACATGGGAGTTGGGTCAATTAGACAATCAGCCTTTGGAGTAACATGACTGGCAGGTACCAAGCCACTCCTTAGCAACCAAACAGAGTACCCTAGCAACCGTTTAGCCAGACCCATATCTCTGCTTCTGAGTATCGCAGAGACATGGGGGTTGGCTCTATTGGCTCATGCTAGCAAACAGGACTTCCAACATGCTACATATGCTAGCAGTGAATAGCTACATGCTAATAGTGATTAACTAAGTGTTAAATTATGCTAATAATGCCATAGAAACCCCCCATAACATCTAATAACCACCTAGAAACGGCCCAGGACACCCCAGATGAGCCATAACAACCACCTAGCATAACCCTAGTAACCAACCAGTTAGCCTAGTGACACCTTAGCAACCGCCTAGGAACCACTCTGGTTACCCTAGCAACCGCCTAGCAACCGCCAAGCAACCACTCTGGTTACCCTAGCAACACCCTAGCAACCACCCCGGTTACCCTAGCAACTGCCTAGCAACCGCCTAGCAACCACCCTGGTTACCCTAGCAACCACCTAGCAACACCCTGGCAACCACTCAGTTTACCCTAGCAACCACCTAGCAAGACCATAGCAACCACTCTGATTACCCTAGCAACAGCCTAGCAACCACTCTGGTTACCCTAGCAACCGCCTAGCAACCGCTTAGCGACGACTCCGGTTACCCTAGCAACCACCTAGCAACACCTTAGCAACCACTCTGATTACCCTAGCAACAGCCTAGCAACCACTCTGGTTACCCTAGCAACCGCCTAGCAACCGCCTAGCGACGTCTCCAGTTACCCTAGCAACCACCTAGCAACACCATAGGAACCACTCTGATTACCCTAGCAACAGCCTAGCAACCACTCTGGTTACCCTAGCAACCGCCTAGCAACCACCTAGCGACGACTTCAGTTACCCTAGCAACCACCTAGCAACAGCCTAGCAACCACTCTGGTTACCCTAGCAACCGTTGCCAGAGAACCATGGCGTTTGGTTCTCTGGCAATTTTGTACGACACTTCCTCACCTGGCCCGGGCCGAATATTGCCACTGCGAGCACCACTCACATTTTCTTCAGGAAATGTACATTCTAGTTTGTTTATTAAAATGCAAAGCTTTACAAATAAAACTGCATTAGTTAATCAGATTAAAGTTGTTTTATATTTATTTTAAATATTATGAAATAAATAAACCCATAGCAACTTTAATACAGTTTGATTTATGATGCAAAATTTACTTTTGGCCCACGGCTCTCAATCAAGTTTGATTTTTGGCCCTTCATAGGAAAAAGTTTGGGCACCCCTGCTTCAGACGATATGTTTTTACTCATCTATTTATGAGACAAGTACAGAAATAGACCTGTAATTGAGACTGCGCCTTATAATCCTTTTGCCTCATGGCGCAGATAATACGGTAAATGCATTTGTAATTGTGTATTTTTTTGGTTTGTTTTGTTTTGTTTATTTGACCAATATGCATGTTTGTGTTGTTCTGTAAGGAACACACACACACACAAAAGTTGCACAATACAATTAAACTTATTAAATATACAAATAAACCTTCCCAATGAACAAAACTTCTGAATGACACAGTTGGTGTAAGAGTTTGTATTGAGCATCAGATGTAGAGTAGAGCACTGTGTCAAAAGCTAGTGATGGCCATCTGACACCAATGCTCCGACACAAGCTTCGAACTCGAAGCAGGATTTTTTATGAACTACTGCTTCGGAGCTTGCTTTGATGCGGAAAAACACACGTGACCGATGACGTCCGAAGCAGCAACTGCGCAACAGCAACTGTGACTGTTTCAGACCATTCGATACTGCTTCACATCGTGAGAGGCTTTGTGACGCGAGACTTTGCTGCACTCACGCTTCAACCGTTTTTTTGGCCCGTAATATGACTATATAGATGCCCTAAATGATGCACAAGATGTGGGTTTACTGTAGTAGGAGTTTGTATTGTCTTTATCGCTGCATTTGTTTGATCATCATCATGGAACCAGCTAGGAAGAGAACCCGTTCTCTAATGTGGGAACATTTCCATCTGATCAAGTCAAGTCAAGTCAAGTCACCTTTATTTATATAGCGCTTTTTACAATGTAGATTGTTTCAAAGCAGCTTTACAGGAAAAACAATATAAACAAAGTTTGTTTGGCTGAACAGAAGCCCCAAAAGAGCAGGTGAAACAATACAATTGATGAATTTTAAGTGTTAAGTTTCCCCAACTGAGCAAGCCATAGGCGACAGCGGCAAGGAACCAAAACTCCGGCAGGTGACGTAACGAATGAAGAATAGAATGGAGAAAAAACCTTGGGAGAAACCAGGCTCAGTCGGGGGACCAGTTCTCCTCTGGCCAACAGCCAAACAGTGCATGATTATTATACAACAATTCAAGTCCAATATGAAGTCCAATTTGGTCCGGTTAGAGATGGGTTCATGATCGTCACAGGGGAGGGTTTAGTAGAGTCACGGTCTCCGCAGACACCCCAGGGCAGTGCTGTGCTCGTGTCCAGGTCCTTCATCTGATCTGGATACGGCCCGGATCCAGCTGCCCACGGTAACCTCGGAATAAACAGAGACCTATATTAGCGTAGATGCCATTCTTCTTCTGATGTATCGAGTACATCAGATGTTATGGGAATGTTCCCGGTTCCGGCTTATCTAAATTATGCAGCCTAACAATCATTTTACATGATTTGGATTAAAAATGTATGTATAATGTGTTATGTGTATGCCAGGTTGAAAAGATGTGTTTTTAGTCTACATTTAAACTGACAGAGTGTGTCTGCTTCCCGAACTATAATAGGAAGACTGTTCCAGAGTTTAGGAGCTAAATAGGAAAAGGATCGCCCGCTGGCAGTTGACTTTGATAATCTAGGTATAATAAGCTGGTCAGTATTTTGGGATCGCAATAGACGTGAAGGACTATAATGTGTTAAGAGATCGCTCAAGTACTGTGGAGCTAAACCATTTAATGCTTTGTAAGTAATTAGCAAGATTTTAAAATGTATTCGGTGTTTAATAGGAAGCCAGTGCAGGTTTGACAGAACTGGGCTAATATGCTCATACTTCCTGGTTCTAGTAAGAACTCGAGCTGCTGCATTTTGGACCAGCTGGAATTTGTTTATTAAGCGTGCAGGGCAACCACCTAGTAAAGCATTACAATAATCTAGCCTTGAACTCATGAACGCATGAACTAACTTTTCCGCATTTGTCTTAGATAGCATATGTCGCAATTTAGATATATTTTTAAGATGGAAGAACGCCGTTTTACAGATGCTAGAAACATGGCTTTCAAATGAAAGATTGGTATCAAAGAGCACACCCAGGTTTCTAACTGACGACGAAGACTTGACAGAGCAGCCATCGAGTGTTAGGCAGTAGTCTAGATTATTATGTGCCGAACTTTTTGGTCTAATAATTAGAATCTCTGTTTTTTCAGAATTTAGCAGTAAAAAGTTATTAGTCATCCAATTTTTTATATCGGTTATGCATTCTGTTAATTTAGTGAATTTGTTCGTTTCATCAGGATGAGAAGAAATATAGAGCTGAGTATCATCAGCGTAACAATGAAAGCTAATTCCATGCTTCCTAATAACTGCACCCAAAGGAAGCATGTACAGGGTGAAAAGCAATGGTCCTAGTACTGAACCTTGAGGAACTCCATACTGAACCCGTGACCGATATGACATCTCCTCATTTACTGCTACAAACTGATAACGCTCAGATAAGTATGACTTGAACCAGGCTAATGCAACTCCACTAATGCCAACATAATTTTCAAGTCTATTCAGCACTAAGGTCCAGTAACACTAACAGAGAGATACAACCACGATCGGATGATAAGAGCAAATCATTTTTAACTCTAATGAGAGCAGTCTCAGTACTATGATATGGTCTAAATCCTGACTGGAAATCCTCGTAGATGCTGTTTCTTTCTAGAAAGGAACATAGTTGTAAAGATATTGCCTTTTCTAGAATCTTTGACAAGAAAGGTAGATTCGATATCGGCCTGTAATTAACTAATTCTGTAGGATCAAGTTGTGGTTTTTTAATAAGCGGTTTAATTACAGCCAGCTTAAAGGTTTTTGGTACGTATCCTAATGACAAAGAAGAATTAATTATATTAAGAATAGGATCTATGATTTCTGGAAGCATCTCTTTCAGTAGCTTAGTCGGTATTGGGTCTAGCATACATGTTGTTGATTTTGATGATTTAACGAGTTTAGACAATTCTTCCTCCCCAATAGCAATGAAGGATTGGAATTTTTCTTCAGGGACACTAAAATGTACTGTATTTTGTGATAATGTAGTAGATTGTTGCATGTTTATTATTTTCTCTCTAATATTATTAATTTTGCAAGTAAAGAAGTCCATGAAGTCATTAGTGCTGTGCTGATTTAAAGCATCTGGGGTTGAGGCTTTATTTCTTGTTAATTTAGTCACTGTATCAAATAAATACCTAGGGTTGTATTTGTTTTCTTCTAAGAGGGTAGAAAAGTAAGTAGATCTAGCTGATCTTAAGGCCTTTCTGAATGCAATAGAGCTGTCTTTCCATGAAATGCGAAAAACCTCTAGCTTAGTTTTTTTCCAGCTCCGCTCCATTTTTCTGGCTGCTCTCTTGAGGGCCCGGGTGTGCTCGTTGTACCACGGTGTTGGACTATTTTCTTTAATCTTTTTTAAGCGTAACGGAGCAACAGTGTCTAAAGTGCTGGAAAAGAGAGAGTTTATAGTTTCTGTTGCAACATCAAGTTCTTCTAGGCTATCTGGGATGTTAAGTAGATGAAACTGATCGGGAAGATTATTTATAAAGCTATCTTTTGTGTTAGGAGTGATAGTTCTACTATATTTATAACAGGGAGTTAGTTTTTCGACTTTGGCTAAAGGTAATCTACACGCAACTAAGTAATGATCTGAGATGTCATCGCTCTGCTGCAGAATTTGAACAGTATCAACATTGATACCATATGACAATATTAGATCTAAAGTATGATTACGAGAATGAGTGGGTCCTGATACATGTTGTGTAACTCCAATAGAGTTTAAAATGTCTCTAAATGCCAATCCCAATGCGTCTTTTTCATTATCTACATGGATATTAAAATCACCGACAATTATGACTTTATCTGCAGACATTACTAATCCTGAGAGAAAATCAGCAAATTCTTTGATAAAGTCTGTATGGTGCCCTGGTGGCCTGTACAGAATAGCCAGCACAAAAGTTAAACAGGAATTATTACTTGCACTAGATAATTTTACATTGAGGACCATCACTTCAAAAGAATTATATTTCAAATTAGACCTTTGAGCAGTACTGATCGTGTTACTATAAATTACAGCAACACCTCCTCCTTTACCTTTCAGACGAGGCTCATGTTTATAACAGTAATCTTGAGGGGTGGACTCATTTAAAGTGATATAATCGTCTGGTTTTAGCCAAGTTTCTGTCAAACACAGCACATCTAGTTTATGATCTGTAATCATATCATTTACAATAAGTGCTTTTGAGGAAAGGGATCGTATATTCAGTAACCCAAGCTTTATCATTTGTTCGTTTGTGTTATATCCGTTCTTAGCTGTTTGTAAATCAATTAAATTTTTACTCTTAAACGATTTTGAGAGATTTTTGTATTTGCTAATTCGGGGAACAGACACAATCTCTATAGGATGATATCTAGGTGAAAGAGTCTCTATGTGTTGGAATTTATCTGACCTCTGTGACGTGAGACAGCTAGCAGACGGTCGGTTTAGCCAGTTTGTCTGCTTCCTGACCTGGACCCCAGTTAGTCAAGGTTTAGCTCTAAGACTATATGCCAAATTATTAGAGAGAAGAGCGGCACCATCCCAGGTGGGATGAATACCATCTCTTTTCAACAGGTCAGGTCTGCCCCAAAAACTTTTCCAATTGTCTATAAACCCTATGTTATTCCGCGGGCACCACTTAGACATCCAGCCATTGAGTGAGGATAATCTGCTAAGCATCTCATCACTTCTGCGCATAGGAAGAGGGCCAGAGCAAATTACGGTGCCTGACATCGTACTTGCGAGTTCACACACCTCTTTAATATTAGTTTTAGTGATCTCCGACTGACGAAGTCGGACATCATTAGCGCCGACGTGAATAACAATCTTAGAATATTTACGATTAGCCTTAGCCAGCACTTTTAAATTTGCTTTGACGTCAGGCGCTCTGGCTCCCGGCAAACATGTGACTATGGTGGCTGGAGTCTCTATTTTCACATTCCGAGTAATAGAATCGCCAATCACTAGGGCACTTTCAACAGGTTTCTCAGTGGGTGCGTCACTGAGTGGGGAGAACCTGTTTGATGTTCTGATCGGAATGGAACAGTGGTTTTTTGACCCGCGATTATGCCGTCTCACAGTCACCCAGTTGCCCTGCTGCACGGGCTCTACAGCCGGAACCGAACAATGTACAGGGTTTGCTAAGCTAGTCGCATCCAAAGTAGTATCTAAAGCCCTTGCATTCTTACTATCCTCGATTAAAGTTTGGATGTGTGTCTCTAATTCTGAAACCTTCTTTGTCAGCCTAATTATGTCCCTACATTTATGACATGTGAAGCCTTCACAGCTGACAGAGACAGACAGACTATGCATGAAGCAGGCAGTGCAAGTGACAATTTTGAGAGAAGATGACATGACTCACCGCGTGTGTTGATCCAACTTGTTGACCAGTTGTTTGATGAAGTCGGGAAAAAAGGCGCGAGCGAGAAAAACGCTGTATGCACGGACAGTAAGATAGCACAATGCTAACGCGTTTAGCGACTTAGATTAAAGCTAACGATTACAATATATTAAATAATCTAATATTGTATTTAGCAATACAAACGAACGTCGAGTTTAAGATCTAAAACAAAAATCAAGTTTATATGTCAGTACAAACGCAAACGCAATCCACTCGAGCAGACAGGAAACAGCAGTGCAGCAGTCAAAAACGGTCCGTCTGGAACAATCAGCCACACAGAAGGTTCCACACCTAGAGAGAAGAGGGAGGGCACTTTGGATCTTGCTTCCCAATCAGTCCTAATAAGGTTTATTATACCTTAAGCTTTATTATAATAAGCTTTATTATACCTTGGTTATCCTACTGCACCTGGCTTAGGCCAGGTAACTTAAGCAAAGTAAAGAGAGCAAACAGTAAACAAAGCAAAGTACATCAGTGGCTAATACTGTCATTACTGTTGGTACAATAGGTTCCATGATGTATGTGAAGTCAACATTAAGTAGCATTATTCAAGATTCAAAGTGTTTATTGTAATGTGTACAGACAGAAAGCATGTTCCCCTGTACAATGAAATTCTTACTTTGCCGTCCACAATAAATGTCACAAGTAAGAATAAAAAAAAAATATATATTTTTTAATTACAAATACACTCTGCCATCTAGACAGTCTCTAAAGAAGATGGTGGATGAAAAATATGACGAGGAGAAGACCAAGGTCAAAGCTAAGAGAATCAACCAATCACTCAAAGTTTATTTACATCATTCACACAAAGCCTAGTTACACTCATACTGACATTATTTTGCTATCTACAATTTCGCCACTAGATGTCACTGAAACGAAGCTTTGAATGAATGAACCCATTTTCAAAACGATTGATGAAGTGGTTCAATACTGGTTCATTGCTTCATTTGGACATCACTATCAAAAGCTTTGAAGCACCAACACAGTTTAACGCAGGGGTCTCAAACTCAAATGGGCTGGGGGCCGCAGGAGGCAGAGTTTGGGGGAGGCAGGGCCGCATCAAGTATTCCACAAAAAAAATATTTTCTCAAATGTCATTATTGACAGTTCTTTAACTTCAATGGGTTCTTCTTCTATGTACTTGGACTTACTGAAGTTCAAGGTTGAGGAAAAAGTTACTAATTTTTCGAGATACTAAGTCATTATTATGAGAAATTCTCATTATTTTAAGATACTAAGTCATTACTATGATAATCTCTCTCATTATTTCGAGATACTAAGTCATTATTATGAGAAAGTTTCTCATTATTTTGAGATAATAAGTCATTATTATAAGAAATTTTCTCATTATTTCTAGATATTAAGTCATTATTATGAAACTTCTAATTTTGTCCAGATACTAAGTCATTATTATGAGAAACTCTCTCATTATTATGACTTAAATAATCCTTTTTTTTTTCAACTGTGGCGGAAACGGGCTTCCATACTTTCCTGATGACATGAACATCGTAATATTTTATATGGTAGAAAATACAGATATAGGCGACTGCTACCGGCTGTTAATTATTAGCTGGGACTGTGGGACACCATTAATAAATGTATTATATAGAAACAATGGGATGCAGCCACGGATGCGATATTTACTGGATTTTATTTTCTATATTATAACACCGATGTCCCGCAAATCAGCCCATTTCAAATTATGGAAAAACAAAATACAATCCGCATGACGCTAAATCCAACGCCGATAACAGTAACATTCACTTCGTCCAGCTCAAAGTAGAACATGCTCAATTTCAATCACAATAAGAAGTAATAATTCTATGACGGCTTTGACAAATGTGATGTTACACGGGCAGCTCCACAGTTGTTTCTCTGTCTGCATCAAGCCCGGCCAATGCCCCACCCCCGGGAGTCATGTGCTCCACTGTGATTGGTTGGTTTGTACAGCTCCAGCTCCACCTCGCACGAAAAAGGAATCTTCCGCACACAGCGCGGTAAAGCGCTATTCATTCAGCACTCGCGGGCCGCACTTACATTAAAATTTCAAATGGTCCGCATGTTTGAGACCCCTGGTTTAACGTAAACGCCTCACTGCTTCAGAAGCTTCGTTTGGCACATTATTACACACACAGGGGCCGCTAACGCTCAGAAGTGTAGCCGGGACAAACAAGACTTCACAATTATGTGCTGTGGGTTTAAATAGTCTGTGAGAATGCAGAGCAGGTGTGTGGTGATCAGTCCAGGAAAGTGGGTTCATGGTAGTTGTAGTCCAGATACAATTAGCAACAGACCTCCAGGGGCCGCTGGTGGAACCTCATCCGCGTTTGCGACAGTTAGAGTGTGCTCATAACACAAAGCTTCAGACATTACACATACTAGTGGGACAAGCCTGGAGAATAGAGGAAGGAGTTTTGTTTATTTTTTTAAGTTGAGGTGGTGTGGCTTGTGTGAGTGTGTGTGTGTGTGTGTGTGTCAGTCATGTTGGTTTTCGGGAAAAAGGTGAGTTTTTAGCAGTCTTTTGAATGTTGACAGGGATTCTGCAATCCGGATGAGGGCAGGGAGAACGTGTGATGAACCATCTCTTGCCTCTCTGTGATGAACCACGAGTCGTCACTCGTTAATCGATCGAAGGTTTCTGACAGGTGTGTGGATTTGAAGTAGCATCTGGAAGTATGAGGGTGCTGATCCTGTGTAAGTTAGGCTTAGCTTGTGTTAGTGCTCTAAGTGTAATAGAGTTATATAGAGCGTCTACATAACTAGAAACAGGACTTTCTATTGGCTTGCTGGCACTCTGTGATGCGCGCGCCTCTTGTCACACATATTAGTTAACGTGTATGAGGCCAACGCGCCAGAACGAGGAGTGGATGAGCTACTGTGTACATCACCTCATGTATATATTTGTGTTTTCTCAGTGATTTCCTTTAAATAAACTGATGAAAGAAATATATGGGAGTTTTATTAACACAACGCAGAGAACAGTTACATAAGCAAGAGTCAGTGCTTTGAATTTGATGTGAGCTGCTAGTGGGAGGCAGTGCAGAGATGAAGAAAGCCTTAAGAAACCTCAAGAAAAATAATGATTTCACACTGTAAAAAAAATTCTCGTAAAAAAACGGTAAATGACTGGCAGCTACGGCTGCCAAACAAAAACCATAAAATTAAAGTAAAATATCTTAATTCAAATAAAGTGCAAAAACAATAATTTTACAGAAATTTTCATTAAAAATTGTAGTGAAAAAACATGTTATTTTACAGATTTTTCCCGTGTTTAAAGTAAGATATTTTACCTTTTTTTTATGCTTTTTGTTTGGCAGCCGTAGCTGCTAGTCATTTACCGTTTTTTTAATGATTTTTTTTACAGCGTAAAACTGTTATTTTATGGATCTTTCCTAGATTATTATTATCAAAAACCTTCAATTAAATGACAGTGTTAACAGTTCTACGGATAAACACTGTTATTTTACAGGTATTTACTAAATTATTACAGTCAAACACCTTTAATCAAATGATATTGCTAAGAGTTCTATGGATAAACACTGTTATTTTACAGATTTCCTAAATGATTACAGTCAAACAATAAATAGTCAAGACGTGCTCAAGATTTAAAATGAAGTTTTATTTTGGCAGATAAAATAAGTATAAACAGTATAATAAATAATTAAAATCATCTCAAACTTCAATTTGCAGCATTTGTTTACAGATAATTTAATAGTGTTTAAATTATGTAAAACGTAATCTAAAATCACAATTATTGAATAAATAAAATACAAAATTTAAATTACTTCAGTAATTAACAATAGTTTATCAAATTCTCAAACTAGGATTATGGTGACAGTCTAAACATACTGAATACAAAACTGTAACACTTTACAAAATGAACAGCACTTATACAGCGTTTATTAAAATTATACAGCATTTATTTATTAAATTTATGACTGTAGTAACGATGCTGAAAATTCACCTTTGCTAACAAGAATGAATTACATTTTAAAATATTTTCAAATATAAAAGTTATTTTAAATTGTAATATTATTTCACAATATTACTGTTAGTATGATTAATTGAATAAATGCAGCCTTGCAGATGAGCAGACGAAACTTCTTTTAAAAACATTAAAAATCTTACGATACCAAAATTTTTTTTTTTTTTTTTTTATTATGAGAGAAAGACAAATTAACAAATCATAGGAGCTTATACAAATGATCAGTTACATACATACACGTATAGTGGGTAGAGAGACAATAACAAATTGAGGGGAAAAAAGACAAACAAACAAAAAAAAAACAAAAAAAACAAACGCTGAATATAAATGTAGTGATATAGTGAAATAAATGTAGGTTAAGTTTAATCAAACTTAACCTACATTTACCTACAAACTTTACCCCTCAAGGGGTATTTTACGTATAAAGATGTAGATAAGGGTAATTTAAGATGTCCATAATAACACTGAAACATTTATACTTGAGGTAGTATTCATACCAAAAAAAAAAAAAACAATAATAACAGTATACGATACCAAACTTTTGAACAGTGTGTGTGTGTGTGTGTACACTACCGGTCAAATGTTTTAGAACAGTAATATTTTTGTATGTTTTTAAAGATGTCACTTCTGCTCACCAGGGCTGCATTTATGCTATTATATTATAAAAAATAGAAAATAAGCTGTAATATTGTGAAATATTATTAAAATGCAAAACAACTGTTTTCTATTTGAATATATTTTAAAATGTAATTTATTCCTGTGATGCAAAGCTGAATTTCCAGCATTACTCCAGCCTTCAGTGTCACATGATCCTTCAGAAATCATTCTGATATGAGGATTTGCTGCTCAAGAAACATTCATTATTATTATCAATGTTGAAAACAGTTCTTTTTATGATTCTTTGATAAATAGAAAGTTCAAAAGAACAGTATTTATCTGAAATAGAAAGCTTTTGTGACATTGTATACCGTTCAAAAGTTTTGGGTTGGTAATATTTTGTTTTTTTGGGAAAGAACTTAAAGAAATTCATACTTTTTTTTTCAGCAAGGATGTATTAAAGTGACACTATAGATATTTATAATGTTGCAAAAGCTTTATATGTCAGATAAATGCTGTTCTTTTGAACTTTCTATTCATTAAACAATCCTGGAAAAAAAATGTACACAGCTTGTAACGAGTTATAGTGGGTACTGCTCCTTTAAGGCGGAGCGCTTTTTCCCTCTCAAGAGCAGTAATGAGGTCGTTCGAACGGAGCGCGAGCAGGGAAGCATCGCATGTATGGAGTGAGGTTTTTCCCACTGTTTTCATTTCTGTTGCTTTTACTGTTGTTTACACACACACACACACACACACACACACACACACACACACACACACACACACACACACACACACACACACACACACATTAGCCATTTACTTACTAACAGGGATTTTCAAAAGAGCTTGTACAAGACTCTGTTCTCAGTTCGCTCATTTACAAAGCTCTTATATAGACTTTTAAAAAAAAATATCTTAATCCTAGTTTAAAATATTAACACATGCTAACAACACACAGTTAACGTTAGCTAATACATTGAACTATGTAATGTCGTTATCGCGATTAGATTATTACTTAAACACATTACATCACAATGTAGCAGACTATATTTTTTTAATAAAAGCTAAATTATTTACCTTACCTTCTGTAGTTGTCCGGTAACGTTACGCGTTGGTAAAAGTCGTTGGCCATATTGCATTTCTTGTTTGTTCACCATTAACAATCCGCAACTTAAATTTGCCTAAAATAGAAAATTTTGCAGTCCGACGTAAAATAATCAATGTAATAATCCATGCAAAACCGAGCTGAAGTAGTACTGTGCACTGCAGATGGCGAGCTGCAACGCACACAGACAGATACGCGCGCGCGCACACTCGCTTTCCAACAAATTTTTTTTTTCAAATTTGAATAAAGGTGCGCACGCTGTAGAAGGCGCGCACATTTGTCATTGGCCAGATTCCTGGATGAAACTCAGCATAACCAATCATGCTCAAAGCAACACAGACATACAATAATGTGGCATTTGTAGGCTGTTGTATTAAATAATTGTTTAAATTGTGTTTTTATTGGACATATATATGTGTATATTGTGTATGTATGTATATATATATATATATATATATATATATATAAAATAGTTTTTTTTTTATTGCAGTAAAACACAATTTATTTACCTGACCTTTCCTTTAGAAATACTAATACTAATACTAATACTAATGCCTAATAATGTCAACTCTCATTTTCACTTTTACTGTGTGCCACTGTTACACAACCTGTTGGTTTAGGTTTAATCTTCTGTCCAAAGCAACACTTGTTTGCTAACATTGCATAATCAGGCATAATATTATAACCACCTTCCTAATATTGTGTTGGTCCCCCTTTTGCTGGTAAAAAAAAGCCCTGACCCCCAATATGTTAGCAACAGATCCTTTAAGTCTTGTAAGCAATGCACACGCACCTGGTCACCATGATGCAAAAGAAAATATGATTCATCGGAATCTGTGCTCCGTGGTCCAGTTCTGATGCTCACTGTTCTGATGCTCACTGTTGGCACTTTTGGTGGTGGACAGGAGTCCGCATGGAACTGAGATGCTCTGTGTATTCTGACCGCTTTCTATCAGAACCAGCATTAACTTCTTGAGCAGTTTGAGCTCCAGTAGCTCATCTGTTAATCCTTACGCTTGCCCATTTTTCCTGCTTCTAACACATCAACTTTGAGCACAAAAACAGCTTGGGCTTTTGCATGGCTTTTTGTTTGTGGACTTCTCGTCTGCATTTAATCTTTTGCAGCCTGTTATTTTAGGACAAAAACTTCAGTTTCATTTTAATCATGGTATAGTCTCATGAGACTATTAGGACAGCGTTTTAGGACAATTTGATGTTCTACAAATCATTATAAACTTTTGTGCCTGAGGCAATTCATTTATGTAACAAATGTGTCTTATTATTATTATTTATTTATTTTATTTTTGCCGTTTATTAAAGATACTTAAATGTCTTGATTGAACTAAGGGCTAATCCTAGCTTAGTCTTAACCCTGTCTGTGAGACCAGACCTGGGTTTGGGGTTAAGGTTATTAAGCACCACAATGCTGTAAATACGAGTGATAAGCTTGTAAGTCCTGATCTTTATGAGTAGAAGATGTGTCAGTTAGAAATATGTCAGAATACCACAATATTTAAAGGTATTTGGCATTGACATTGTCAGGCTTTTAGGGTTAGGGTTAGGTAAGCTAATGCATAAAACTTAGCGTTAATCAAATGTATATGTGATATGTGTAAATAATTGAGTTTGATTTATTTGTATGTGATTGTTTTTTGTTGTTTATTCGTTGTTCTTTGATATGAATATTGGTTGTAAATATACTGTGTTCTAGAATAGGTTATTCATTTCAAGTTAATAATTTTGTGATTGGTTGTGATGTGCACTTCGCTGCGTGGCGGGATGAAGGGAGTTCTCGCGAGAGACTTCATTCACGTTATAAAGTTAAGTGAATGAACATCGCGGGTGACTGAGTGTGGTTTATAATCAACATATATCACTACCTTACAGGAGTATAACATATAAACAATAAAGTTTACTGTGGCTTCTTAAGAACACATCTGATGCACATTCTTGGATCTTCATTTTCTAAAAGTAGGCTAGAGTTATTCATTTACAGAAAAACATGGTATAAATAAAACAATGTATTAATTTACATATATTGTTCGTAATTTTACATGGATTTGTATGTATTTAAAAATTAAATACATTTTTATTCTAGAAGCCGGAATAAATGAGAAAATAGTGTTACATTCCCAACAAAATCCCCACACCAGGGGTCTCATTTATAAAGCGTGCGTACGCACAAAACGGGACTGGAAACGTACGTACGCCAGTTTCCACGCAAAGGTTGTGATCTAGAAAAAACAACTTGACGGGAGAATGTGTGCACATTTAAGCAAACTTTGACCCGTGACATCTGCGATTTATAAAGGGAATGTTCCTGACAGGTGTGCATACACACGGTTTTATAAATCTGAATATTTTTTGCCGTATAGCATTTTTGGCTTTTGGGCGCACGTAAACTTTTAGTAGTGATCCTACGCACAGTTTTATAAATGAGACCTCAGGTATTAGGTTAAAAAGTGTCACGTCTACTGGTATAATCACCCATCATTGCATGAAAATATCAAGATATACACTTTGTTGTTGTTGTTGTAAATAAACCAAAAACAAAACAATTTCCAATTCATTGTAGAATACATGAAATAAGAGGGTAAATCTATTTCACTACACCAATTAAAATCAAAGGTGGTCTAAATAAAAATAAACAATGAAAGAATAAATAAATCCCATAAAAATCTGTCTAAGCTTCTAGTTTTATTTCTAGTCATTAATTTAACAGGCAAATAGCATGTACCATCTTAATTGCAGGACATCTTAAAAGTTTCTTTTTCAAAAACAGAAATAAAAAATTAAACAAATTCAAATAATCATTTCAATAATTATTTCCACTGAAACAAATAATTTCACAGTATTCAAACCATGTGAACATTCCAAAATTCAAAATCAAATAATAATGATTTCCTTTAAAGTCAATTCTTTTCTCAGTATCTCAGTTTGTTAAACCTGCTTATGTGTTATGACCAAAATCTAAACCCTTTCATTGTCATTTGGCTCATCAGATACCATTAGGTTTGCTATCTTTCAAATTTGTTATAAGTTGAACAAGAACTGTCAGATTTTCATAATATATTAATTTAAAAGTGTTCTTAAATTGATCCAAATTCATCTCTGAATTTTTCTGTTCACAACGTTAATTTTATTTCTTGTCAAGGTATTTCTCTATCAAATGTTTAGTCTTTCTGATCCCAAAAAATATTATCAGCATTGCCTCAGTCCCACTTATCTCTACTGTTTTGCAAAAACAAAAATATGATATTAACTCAACCTTTATTAATAAAGCACTTTCAACACATAATTAATTCTGAAACGTATAGGAAGCCATTGTTGTTACATAAGCACTGGAATGTGTACTCTTTCTTCTTAGTTAGAAGCCTAGCAGCTGAATTCTGAACGAGCTGCAGGAGAGAGAGACCTGACTCACACCCAGATACATTATAATTCAAACGGCATAAAAGCATGCACAACTTTCTCCATGTCATAAAAACAGAGGATAGACTTCAACTTAGATACAGAGCTAAGATGATTAAAACTGTTTTTAACAAATGCATTAATTTGATGATCAAATTTGAGCTCAGAGTCAAAAAAATTACTCCTAGGTTTTTCAAACTATAAAGATTTTTCCCTGAAAGGAATCCCAGGCAGTCAATGACATCATAAAGACATCCCTTATTACCAAATAAAATAAACCCAGACTCATTCAGCTGGAGAAAATTGTTAGCCAGCACTTAACTTTATCTAAACATTCAAACAAAGATTGAATAGATACTTGATAATAAATGTGGGTCATCAGCATACAAATTATAATGAATGGCATATTTTTCAAAGATCACTCCCAAAGGGAGCATATAGAGGGAGAATAAAACTGGTCCCAAAATTGAGCCATGAGGGACCCCATACAAGAGAGGGGTAACAGATGAAATGAAAGTCCCAGGATTGACTAAAATAAGTCCTATCTTTTAGATATGAGTAAAACCATTCCAGGGCTAAACCCTCAATGCCAACCAAATCTCAAAGACAATCAATGAAAATCTTATGGTCAACGGTATCAAATGACGCAGTTAGATTTAACAGTAATGAAAAACAAGACTCTTTCTAAAATCCACACTAGGTAGAATTTCATTTAAATCTTCCAAAAGAGCGGACTCTGTATTATGACCACGCTCGTGTGTTGGGCCAGAAACATACTGTAAAAAATCAAAAGGCTCTAATAAATGTACAAAATCTTTCAACAAGGGCTTTAAAGGACAACAAACAGGTATGTTGAAGTCTCTCAAAATTAAAAATATTGTCAAAAGAAGGGACCATAACAGATAGAAGTTCAGAAAACTCATTTATAAAATCCCCATTTCTGTTTGGAGGTCTATATATTAGGACAGATAACAGATTTAGACGAATTCAATATTATTAACTGAGTTTCAAACCTTCTAATTACTCAGTAAGTAAATGTTCTGCCCTTGAATTTATCTTTAAAAATATTACTTGTGATTTAATCCCTAAGTCACACAGACAGTCTCATGGCTGCTGTTTCATTAACTATTTTGTATGAATGGCTGATCTAATGTCATGCATTCACTTAATGGATGAAAATCAATAAAAAACTTTTTATAAGTTATATTCACTCCTTTGATCGCCCACCGGCCTTTCCTAAATGTGAGGGTGCTCTCTGGATAATTTGGAGGGTGACTTAGCCAATGTGTCACACTATCTCTGCCGTCTTTAAACGTTTACATTTAACATAGTTGATAGTATTTAAATTTAGACCCTCAGTTGAATTTAGATAAGGGTTTTAAACCCATAATTGATGGCAATCTTCAACTTCACAATTTCAACTTACAAAATTATTTAAACTAATCCAGAGAATAACTTGAAATTAACTTGTGCTTTAAATGACAAAAGCAGTCATATTTACCACTAGCAGACCGAGCTGGATATTCAGTCCAATTAAAGCTCGTCCCATGTTCTGTATCGTCGTTTCATCAGATCCCATCAGAATTATCGGCTTCTGTATAGATTGTCATTTCACTTAACCCATCTGTAATGATCAAACTATCATTCCAGAGGTTAATGACACATATTCACACTATGGGGACATACAAAACTCACACACACTCAGACATGAATACAAATCGCTCATATTCAAGGTTTACTTCTGGTATTTATTCTACAAAGATTTAATCTTTAAAATCTTCTCTAGGTTTAACTTTTATTCAGTTTAAAATAATGTCTGTTTATAATTCATTTGTTTTTAGAAAAGTTTGCTTGGTTGTTTTAGTTCCTTTATCATTTTGATAACAGAGTGTCATACCCAGCCTCCACTCACAATCTCTCTCTCAGCCAAAAGTTTACCTCAGTCTCTTAAGACTGTAACTTTTAGGGTGAAATGCAATAGTAAATTCTTTGCCATATAGAAACCTTAATCATTCACAAATTTCTTAAATGTAACTATTTAACTCTCAATTAGACCCATTTTGATAATCTCAAATAAAGTATGCTAGGAGCATTACTAAGTTTAGTTTGTTAAAAATTCACTTAACCTTTGTTATCCAGACCATCTCTTTAATTTGTAAAAACGCTCTTCATCTTTAGTCACCACCATGTCCAACGACCTGCAGGAGTGAAAACTATGAAAACTATGAAAACTCAGTTTCACCCAAAATCATGTTCTTGATATTATAAAGTTTTGTTATGGTCTCCTCAACAACTGAAGGTCAGTCACATCATGTTCTCAGCCAGCTCTTGAAAGCACATTCCCATTATCTCTTTATAAACAACCTCTTCAGGGTCTCCCCCTGGCATCTTCTACAAGTTGGGGAAACTTGTCAAGGAATGCGGTTGCAGTGACCTGGTATGGAGGAACTCAGTTTTGGGGCAGACTTCTGCAATTTAACAGGTCCCCCCCTCCGAAGGATGCTGCTAGCCAACCACAGACATCCTCTCAACTCTCATCCAGCTGTCACATAAAACATCTCCCTTCCCCTGTTTTTGGGTAGATGCCCAGGAGCGGCGGCGAACCCCTGCCTTAGGTTGTCCCCTACGTGGCCATTAGGGGATCTTACCTGTCATTGGGCATTCGCCCTCGTGCTCAACTGTTTAACCCTTTCATTCCCTTTGCAGATCTTCGAGTTTTCTTCAGGTTCACGTATTCTCTGGAGCTTAGGTAAGGTGCATTCAAGAACCACCAGAGTTATTTCGACTGCCTGATAGTGTTCAAAACAAGGAGACCGGTTAATAACAGCAGTATGTTATCAGTAAAATCCATTAACATATTCAAAACAGCAGCATAGCGTATTATCTGTATTTAATCTCAGCATCGCTATCACCATTGTCTACTCCATCAGCCTTGTACCATGGTGGAGACTAAGATGAGACAAAACAAAAATTACTGGTCATAACAATTTAATCTCCCTTTTATAATCAGGTCTTCATTTTTATTTTACTTGTTTAAATTTATTTTAAAACTCCTCTTTAAAGGCATTTAGTTGTTGAAACTGTTAACAACAAATTTAATGTGCACAATCATAAATGTGGAACTTTTAAAAGTTTTGAACTGCCTGTAGCATGATTTCCTTTAACTTCTCTGTGTCTATGATTTTCACTGGAACACTTCCTGTAAATTGTTTATCACTGATGACACAGACTCAGATAACAGCATTTCACTGACTTTGAATGAGAGAGAGAAACTCTGGACTGGATTCAAGGACTGGAACACTGCATTTTTGTAAACTTTCAACATTTATCTATTTTGTGACTCTGGCCTGTTTCAGAAATCTTTGCCCAAAAATACGTTTTCAAAGAATTATAATTTTTATAGTTGTCTTTTTGCGAATTACATATTACTGAAACTCCCATCTTTTGGAGTCCTTGTTGGTAATTTGATGCAATTTATCCTTATCCATTCACTATAAAACTTCTCATTACAAATCTTTCTTTCAAAAGAATTCCTTAAGACTTTAATCTTATTTTTGTTCTTTTCCAGATGAAAACATAAATGTCGGTATATCGGACACTGATCTTCTTTTCAAATCTAAACACCAGAAATATGTCACTTTATCACATCTAGCAGACATTTATATCGTTCAAGCTCTTTCTTTGCTTACAACTTTCAAATCAAAATAAAACTAGGAGCATTTTCTTACTGAGCTCTTAAATTTTGCTTTTGAAAAGCAAAGCTGTGTACAGCCTTTAATATCTTCTCTTCTCCGTTTCGTTATTTTATCATGACTTCCAACCTTATTTTTACAATCAGAATTAAAAACACAGACTGACCAAATTTACTTTGATAAGCGGAGCTGTTTACAGCATTAAATCTCTTCTCTGTTTCATTATTTTATCATGATTTCCAACTTTGTTTTTACACTCAGAATTAAAAAAACACAGACTAACCATTTACCTCCTGAGCTCTGAAAATTCACTTTGAGAAGCAGCACTGTTTACAGCATTCAATCTCTTCTGCTTACTTAACTAATCAGTAATAATCAAACTACTCAGTTATTGTTAGCCTGTAACAAAGGACTCACAGGCAGAGATCCAAACGCAATGTCTTTATTAAGAGTGGTCAAAACAGGCAGGAATCACAAAGGCGGGCAGACAGGATCAGAAACGTGGTACAGGTGGTGGTCAAGGCAGGCAGCTATCAATCGTAAACGTAAATCCAGGCACAGGTCGGGGCAGGCAGAACAGGATCAAAAACAGGCAGACAGGCAAAAACAGCAACAGGCAAACAGGACAGGAATAAACGCTCAGAAATGATAGCTACGGCAAATCAAGACTTCGCCCTGAGTGAATGAATGAAGCAGTCTTTTATAGTTCATGGAATGATTAACAGGTGGTGAAACAAACAGTGATGATGGAGTCCAGGTGTGTGTGTAATCAGTCCAGTGTGATGGTTGCTGGGAAATGTAGTGTGTAGTGTAGTGTCAGTATAAGTGTGTGAGCTCCCTCTGCTGGCCATGGAGGGGAGCGCAGAGCTCATATTCATAACATAGCCATATTTTAGTCAAAGTTAATACTCACCTGAAGTCATGGTAGGAAGAGATGGAGGCGGCGATCTTTGAATAACACAGCTGTGGCTTCTGCGTGATGAAACCACAAAGTATACTACAAAAACACCAAGTCACATATCCTGATCCAAACCAATTCGGGTCACAAAATTTTCTCGTAAAATTTACTTTTGCAGGAATCGTTCCAGATGCATCCCTGGCAAACAAGTTAGCCCTATATTTATTTCATATTATTATTTTATAACTAACTAATGCTTTAGTCCCTAACTGCCTGATTCCCTAACTTCGGGGCGCCCCTGTCTGAACTGGAAGAGATCAAGTCAGGTTCATGGTGCCACTGAACTGAATGAAACCGGGAATCTAACCCGTGTTCCGGAACCAGGAATCTAACCCGTGTTCTTCTCCAGTGTCTTACACTCCCGTCAGCGACTTACTGTCCCCTTAAAGTGCGTTTCGGCGATGCCTTCCGCTTACCTGGAATCTAACCAGTGTTACGGATATCAGCGACTATTACACCATCAAAAACCATATAATCTTTAAAATCATAAGGCTGGCATAATTACGTGTACCCCCTGGAATCTAACCAGCGTCGGTACTCCCCACTCACGTCTGAGTGAAGCTTTCCCGATCCCCTTTCCAGTCTCTTCCAGTTAGACAGCCCTAACACTTTCTACCTTGTTTGTTGTTCGACCAGGGATGTCATCGAAGAATGAATTGCCCGCATTCTCCCCCATTAACTGTAGGGGAATTTACAGTTAAGACCCGAGGGCCAGATATGTTGAATGAAGAGCAGGAGTCAGAAGTGCAGTCAATAGAAGAAATTTTTGTGAAGTTTAGTTTGCAGTTTCATCAGCAGAAGCCAGCTTCAGGTCTCACAAGGAGTTCGTAGGCCGCCCCAATAACAACAACATTGTTACAGCAATTATACTCTAACAGAGGGTGCTAACTACGTCAATGATGACGTTTAAATGATTCTGATTGGCTAAGAAAGAAAGAAAGACAGATAAACAAAACTAGTAATTTTCCACACAAGAGCAGAACAGTCTGAAGCATATCTTCGTTGATCACGTGGTTGACGGGTTCGTGACGTGGCTTGTCGAGAACAACAAGTCATTCCGTCTCCTGATGGTGCCAGTTAATCACCTCACCAATACAGACCATATTAACGCACACACACAAATACACAGCTTCTCCAAGGCTGAACTCGGCTCAGGCTCCAACAATCAACAGAACCTTCCCAAAACATTCTGATAACACCATTGAGAACTGTTGAGCCGTGCAGACAATATTCATCCTTACACGATGGAAAACTACAGAAAAGTAAAGAAAGGATATAACTAATAGAAATCCCTAACTTGATTATAAATCACTCTTTACAAATCATTCAAATAAGAAAAAGGAAAAGAACATATGAAAAATAAGACAAAGAAGCATATGAAAAATAAGAAAAAAGAAAAGAATATAGGTATAACTAGGAAAAATAAAAGAATAATATATACAACCCACAAATGATATAATCCTTAAAATAACAGTCAAGTTGTTAATTTACTGATATTTATTGTAATTTTACATGACTTTGTACATAATGTATAACAATAGAAAAATACTGTATAAATAATACAGTAATTTTCTGTATAAAAAATAAGAATTACTGTAATTGGTCATTAATGATATAATCCTTAAAATTATAGTCAAGTTGTTAATTTACTGATATTTATTGTAATTTTACATAGTTTTAAACATAATTTAGATTTACAATAAATACTGTAAAAAAATTAGAGTTATTTTCTGTAAAATTAGGATTTTTTTTTACAGTGTGTTGGTGAAGTTGCTAAGCTGCACAACATCATTTCATTCAGGGATGAAATTCATGTAACCTACAGTACCTTCAACCATCATGCACCCTTTTTTGACTATCCTCTACCATCGTCTACTCTCGGCATTCATTTAGTTGATGACCTCTCAACAAGTGTCAATTTCTGCAAGCTTGAGAAAATAGAGGGCAACATTTTCCTTGTTCCATTTCACAGTTATTTTGTTTCAATGCCTCTTTTACATACAGAGTAGTTCTGTACCTGTACATATTGTTAAATAGTTTATCAATTTTAAATCACATTGATGGAAATTAATACATTTAAAATGTAATAAACAAAACAGGTTTCCAGTTTGCAGATTTCTTCAAAAAGAGAAGGAAGAAAAATGTATCTGATAGTAGAGTTTGAGGGAGAAGGGACAACTGGACCAGTATGCTGATGCTGTCACGGTTCTGTCTCGTTTCCAGTGTTCTTGTGACAGAACCTTGGCACTGCTCCTCCTCCCATCTCTGTGTCTCGTTAGTGTCTGCCCCACCTTCTCGTTTCCCGTAATCATTCCCATCTGTCTCTGATCACTCCTCCCCTCATGTGTCCTATATAGTTCCCTCAGTGTTTGCTGTCTGATGTGGCGTCATTGTCATTTGATAAGTTGCTAGTGTTTCCTGTGAAGTGTTCCTCTGTTTTCCATTGCCGTTTTACCCGGTTGATTCATGTTATATTTCTTGTGTTAATATCTAGTCATTCTCGTTGTGTTTTCCCCATCGTGGGTTTTCTTTTGTGTTTTGTGTTATTTTATTGTTAAAATAAATCCATGTCTTCTGCAATTGAGTCCTCCCTGATCTGATCCGTGACAGATGCTGCTCCTGGTGTCACCATATAAACACACTGACAGGCTGCTGAAGAGTGTTGGATTAATGGAGCAACCACAGCCTGAGGAAGGGTGGACGCAACACAAAGCAAGAGTTCTGCACGAGTCAGGGAAAAGGAAATGGGACTTTAATTTAACATGAGAAAGTTTTGAGTTCTGAAACTTGTTTTAATAGTACAATTATCTTTTCGATTTCAAAAGATCAAGGAAATTAATTTCTCAGTTCATAACCCCTTTAATACAGCAGTACAATCAGTAATACATTCTGTAGTTCAGTGACACAATACAAAAAATGTACAGTACCTGTATTTAATTTTTCAGCATCTTTTCAAAATGTTGCGAACAACTGGAAGAAAGCCAGCGACACATCGGACATCAGTTCAGAAACTGAACTTCCTGGAAATTCTCTATATATCTATATTATATCTCACAAGCATTGACACGTATTAACTGTTGATATTTTGTGTAGGACATGGTGACCGTTCACATGGTTAATGTTTTACCCTTTGTTTGTGATGACACTCAGTATTTCTGTAAACTGATGTATTTTGTAGTCTTGTATTTTGATCACAAGACGTTCTGACATGCCTTCATGTTCTTGTTCTCTAGACATCTCCTATGCTTTTGATACGATTCATATCAAGTCGACTTGACCTGTATCAACTGTTATGTGAGAATATTGTTTGCCGAAAACGTGGCCTAAAGTGATGTCAGCACGAAATAACCTTGGACCCGCTGTTCTGCGAGGGAGGGAGGACAGAAGCAGACCCTATATAAGCTTGTGTATTTTTGTAAGATGTTCAGCAACAGTCAATAAACCAGATTTGATTTCAGTCGTGTGGTTCTACCGATTCTTGCTTCAAAGAGCGCTCTTTTAAAACATTCTGGTGAGCAAGGTATATCATCAGGAACAGCAGAGAACCTATAATAATAATCTAACAATCCTCACAGGATTGTAAAGTAAGCCCTCACAAAAATAATGAAACAAATGAATCCAGACATAATTTAATTGAACAATACTTCATGTTTTAATACTTAATGTACAATACAATACTTTTAATACTTATGAACAATACTTCATGTTTCATCTTTTAAACATATATACATTTTTTGACTTGATGAAGCTGTGATGCAATAACCTAAATGCTCATATGAACAAATGTGACTATTACAGGTGTAAAGGAGAAAGAAACCAGCATCAGTTGTATCAAGACTTCAAGTATTTATTTGAGTTTTTGCCACAGCACACAAGGGGCAATAAAGTGTGTGTGCACTTGTTCTTTTTTCTAGAAAGAAAATATACTCTGATCACGGATCAGATGACGAGATGCAAGAATCCCCAGCCCTGAAAAAGAAAACTGGGAACAGAGAAAGCGTTCACCCGCACCAAAACCTCCAGCATTTCTAAAACGCACCAAGACAAAAGGAACATTTAAAGGATGAAATGCTATAAATAAAAGCATAATAAAAGTTCTTATCATTATTATTATTATTATGTCAACAGCATTTGTTAATCAGCAACAAAGAGCCAAGGAAGAGCAACAGCAGGCCTGTGTGAGAGTCTCCCAGCTTTCAGGGGAAATGATTGGTTAAATCTGGCTGCTGGAGCTCAAATAAACACCAGTGTGCAATGTAAAAAATCATAATAATTTACAAATTAAGTGTTTGAAATTAACACAGATTTCTGTTCCTACATCATATAAAATGAGTGGTTTAATTCCAGTATTCTGAAGAGTCACGTTCACTTTATATGTGAACAGGTTTAATTTTGGCTTTTATTTACATATAAACATTTGCAATCCTGGGCAAATTTGGGTTAATAAAACATCACTGATTAAGAATATTCAGAAATCTCACATTTATACAAATTACAAGTGCATGTTTCTTCCTCCAGCGTTCTCATCTCCAGCGGCGTCTCTCAGGCAGAGCATCACGGAGACGCTGGAGTGTTGAAGCACCTGTAACACAAGGTAAACGTGCATTAATGAGAGATCAGAGCAAATCAGAAACATGAATAACATTACATGATCTGTTCAATCATAGAGCACACCTTTTCTGTCCTGAGAGCCTCATGTGAACAAGCAAGAGCACAGAGTAAGTTTCCTAATATAATAGAATAGTTTTTGGTTTTATGCTGTTACAAAGTTTCTACTTTAAATTTTAATTTAACAGCTCCTCCGTTCTCAGCTCCACAGTGTGTCTCATAAGCAATCCAGGAAAATTGTGAAATTATATATTATGGGGTGGGCATTGTATAAAAATGTCACATTATTTAGGGTGAAATGTAACCCAGATTTGTCCTTGGTAAGATCCACTAAGGCAGATCCATGTGACGATATGTCTAACATTTAAAAACTCAAAGTTAATTTATACTTGCAGGGACTTTTGGCATGAGACAGGAAAATCCAGTCTTCAGAACTGATCCAGACCAGTGCACACGTATGTTATGCCAGTTTAAATGAACTGAAAAATGCATTATGCAATTCATCAAAGCTATATGCTAAATCAGCAATGGAAAGGACAGTTCTGGAGAGACTGGAGAAAATGGATATGAAGATCAAGCACCTGACGTCACTGGTCCAGTCTCTGGTGGGAAACCGGCGCGTTTTACATCCAGTGCAGATGGAGGAAGAGGCTGATGATGGTGTCTTTCCTCTAGCTTCTACTGATGATCAAGACTATCAAACAGAGCGTTGATGCTGAGAATGGTAAGAATCACTGGAATGATCAACATACAACTAATGAAATGTAATTTGTGTGTTTACAAAACTAGTTAAGATTTTACAATGTTTTTGATAGAAGTCTCTACTGCTTACCAAGACTGCATTTACGTGATCGGAAATACAGTAAAAACATTAAATATATGAAATAAATTACATTTTAAAATGGACAGCAGCTCATAAATAATTGCATAATATTACTGCATTTTTTAATCAAATCAAATAAATGCAGCCTTGATGAACTTGGTAAAGAGACTTCTTTCAAAAACACAATCTTAATTATTCCAAAAGGTCCATCTTTATGCTTACATATTAGTTAATTTCTCCGTTAAAGGTGAACAGATGATCCTTAATTGGCGGGATCAGCATGAAGAAGACGGTGTGGAGGATCTGTGCTAATTAAGGTCTTCAGCACTAATGTTGCTCGGGAGCTGAACTGGTGCGGGACGGGAGACAAGAGAGGACTCTGGAAATCTAATATCGCAGCTCTCTTAACTGGCAAGTTCAAATGTTGTAGAAATGCACGCACTAAAATTACCTCATTTCAGCATTTGTAAAGTACAAATGAGTCACAAAAATCAAACGACAGTGCTAAAGTTATTCAACATTTGCTTTCGGACCCAATAAAGAGAATTTTTTTAGCCCAAACCAACTCAGATATACATAAATGCTCTTTTCATATTAATTAGTTATTACTTATTAACTTCGTTTTAAGAAATACAATATATATATATTAATTAGCCCTATGAATCAATTTAACTACATGACATTATGATATCAAACTTAACATGCGCCTGAACTCACTTGACTCATTGACACACACACTTCTGGTTGAGTTTCATGCACGGTTGATATATTTTCCCGATTAATCGTTCTGATTAATTTGTTTCTTTTAACTACAGCTTCTGCGATGAGAAACCCAATCCGACTGAAGCGGAAGCGGAGAAGTACGTGAAGGATTTCCTCCGCTTGGCTCCAGCTTTAATAATTTTTATAAGTTCATGTTGTACATGTTATTAAAATGTATTAAATGAAAAGAAAGTGTAATGTTTTATTTGTAATTTGTATGTTGTTATTAAGTTCTCTTTTGTTCTGAATAAATGTATTTTTATTAAACCAGCAAATGCGTGTTCTATTTTGAGATTAGTGTGAACGATTGATATTTGGTAAATGTTTGCATCAGGGGAGATTTTATGTGTAGATGTGTGTCTTTGTATTTTAAGGAAATTATTGTTATTTTGTGAAGGATCATATGTTAAAGCGATGTCTGCACTACGTCAATTAGATGTCTTACGGACGTTTTAACATCTGATAAACGTCTTTAAAAGATCGGCTTGCCGACGTTCTAAATTATTTACGTCGTAAAGACAAACCTTAGACGTCGTTCTGGCGGCTGGAAGAGACGTCTCGGCGACATCATTTAGACGAGCACACGCCCTAATATATACATCTTCCAGATGAATTTCACGATATTGCCCAAACATCTCCTGTCACATTATGATAAACAGGGAGGACTCAAGTGCAGGGAAGGGGGATTTAATAATAACAAAAGAACATAAACACACAAAAGAACATACCCACGAGGGGGAAAAACATTGCTAGAAAACATTAACTTAAACACGATAACAAGACATCCAAGAACCACAACAAACCAGCTGGACCGGGAACTCAGGAACAGACATGGAATGACAACAACACCACACAGGACAGCAAACACACCGGGATTAAATAGGGACACATGAGGAAGGGTAACAAGCTGAGAACAGCTGACAACACTCAAGGGAAACGAGGTAACAAGAGGGCAGCGTTTCACAATCACAAGACACAAAGGGGCAGCGTCAGAGCTCTGTCAACAGACACTTGAAGAGACCAAACTAGAATGTCAGAGCCGTGACATCTCCATCGTACATGTGCTATCTGGGGTATAACCAAGATTAACATCCTCAGAATGAAAATCTGATAAAAAAAATGATAGATTCAGACATTTGTAGCAATTTGTTGCAACAAGAAATATTAACATGGTAACTTCTGACCAAAATGACTTAGCGAATGGACAATGAAAATACAGATGTAAAATTGATTCTTCTTCAATATTACAGAAAGAGCACAAAGGAGACACATTCTCAGAAAACCTGCTCAAGAATAAATTGCAAGGGTAGTATCTATGGACAATTTTGAAATGGAGTTCTTTAATTTTATTAGGGACAAGAAGTTTGTGAGGAAAAGACCATAAGTTCTTTAAATCAGAGTTTGGATAACAGATACTCCAGTTATATCGTTCTTTAGGGAGACATCTTGGAGATGAAGAGAGAGAACTTCTAATAAGGCAGTTATTGCATTTCTTATCTAATAAACGCACACCATTGATTGCCAATGTAGGAAAATTGAGTATTGATACTACCATATTTTAAATGTCCCTTAATTAAAGATTTTAGACTGACAGGAATGCATTTAATCACCTTATTAGAGTCTTTTTCTGAAATTGTAACACCTTTAAAGGACATAAATTCAGTAAAAGAAAGAAGGTCCCCTTGAGCACTGAACACATCTGATACAAAAATTATGTTTTGATTCATCCATTCCTTGAGAAACAGTGATTTGTTACCAGACAGAATATTTTCATTATTCCAAATAATACATGAGTGTGGGAGAAATTATGGAGAGGAGTTGGATTCCGGCTCGGGACATTCTGGACCGGTCTCTGATCAAGGACTTCTACCGGAAGCGGGGCAGGCCCCCACCTGGGGCGCCAGGAGGCGCTCCTAGAGGGGGGGGGGGGGGGGGGTGCTGTCATGTCCTCAGGCTGATCGGTTGTTCTCCTTCCTGGTTTGTTTGGGGCACATGGACAGTTTGACAGTTCACCATGTGCTCTGCTGTCATTGTGGTGTCTGACCCCACCCTTCTCGCTATCCTACTCATTTCCTCGTTTGGTCTCCTCCCCTCACCTGATCCTTGTCTGTCTTGTTAGGCCCCTTATTTAATCCCCTCTTGTGTGCTGTCTTGTGCGAGATCGTTGTTTGTGCTCTCACTGCTCTACCCATTCTTGCCTTGTTGGAGTTTTGCCAGTTTTGTGCTGCCTTTGTTTTGTTTTTTCCTTTTGTTTTCCCCAGGCTTCCTTATGCTTTTGCCTGCCTGGGTTGCCTATGTTCTCTACCAAGGATTGACCAAGTCTGCCTGTCAAAATGCCTTCAGCCCTGCCTGTCTGTTGACCTGCCCTGAGTACTTTGACCTGGAGGCCTTTGCTCAAGCTGCTTACTCTTGTTTTGCTACCTGCCTCCTGTTATTGTTCTGGACCTTGTCCCGATTAAATTATTTTGAGTACCTGCAGCCTGAGTCCGTGTCCTGTCATGACGCATATAGTCACGTAAACGGTTACTTCAGCTAATGAAATCTCATCATATCATAGATATCTGGAGGAATTTCCATCACAATCAAAGACAGTATACCTGACAGTATACCTGGGTTCATGCTTTTGAAAATCGTTTATCCATGGCAAGATTGGATCGATTTTATGGTTTTAAGCATCAACTTAGTTCAATTGGACTCTCGGATCACAGTCTAGTAAAATGTGGTTTTTTTAATCAATTGTGTACAGCCAAAAAGTGCTTATTGGCATTTTAACAATACAATGTTAAGTGATAAAACAATGATGTTTTTAAGTCTTTTTGGAAAAATGCACGTTCTATGAAATCTTCTTTTAAAAACGTACAGTAATGGTGGGAGTTTGTAAAAGTTCAAATTAAACAGCTCTGTCAACAATATACTCTCAGCGTCACACGAGATAAGACAAGAAAGCTTGAAGAAGAATTGGAGAAACTTCAAGAGTTGTGTGAGTTAACAAAAACCACAACTCATTTAGATTCT
This sequence comes from Rhodeus uyekii, assembly GCA_037043235.1. NCBI lineage: Eukaryota > Metazoa > Chordata > Actinopteri > Cypriniformes > Acheilognathidae > Rhodeus > Rhodeus uyekii. The sequence continues at coordinate 40,880 of JAWRVZ010000557.1, forward strand.
TTTAAAAGAAAGAAAGCTTCCCTGAAGGAATTATTAGATTTAAGCACACAGGGTGCGATAATCAGCGTTGAGTCCATGGATGCACCTTCAAAATTCTTCTTTAGCATGGAGAAAAAGAACGGACAAAACAGATATATTCATGCCCTGCGATCTGAAACAGGGGCCACTTTACTCGATCCTGTAGAGATTCGGAAAAGAGCGGTGAAGTTTTATAAAGATTTGTTTAAAAGTGATTTGTCTGATACACAAGATGCTGAAAATGTTTTTCTTCAAAATTTGCCTCAGGTTTCTGAGGGGTCTAATGATGGTTTTAATGCAGCACTGTCCATGGAAGAAGTAAAGAGAGCTCTTAATAGTATAGAGAATGGGAAAACGGCAGGAGTTGATGGTATCTCAATGGATTTCTCTAAGGTTTTTTGGGCAGAGGTGGACCCAGATCTTTTAGAAGTTTTTAATCAGAGTTTGACAGATGGACAGCTGCCACAAAGCTGCCGTAGAGCAGTCATTACTTTGCTTCCCAAGAAAGGTGATTTAACGGAAATAAAGAACTGGAGGCCTGTGAGTCTTTTATGTAATGACCACAAATACTCTCAAAAGTATTGGCCAATATATTGGGAGACGTTTTAAATCAGATCATTCATCCTGATCAGACATATTGTGTGCCGGGTAGGAGAATCTGTGACAACATTTCTTTTGAAACACAATGTTTCAGTTATTAGAAGAGTTTAAAGAAGTGTCTTCTGCTAAAGTAAATTGGTAAAAAAGTGAAGCCATAATTGTCCATGAGCTCTGAAATGGACCAGGGATGCTTTTAAATATCTGGGTGTTTTTCTTGGAAATGAGAATGCTGTTAAGAAAAACTTTGATGATGCAATTGAAAAGGTAAAAGGGCGCCTAGAGAAAGGGAAATTTTTACTTCCCAAAATGTCATACAAGGGGTGTGTATTGATTATTAATAATTTAGTTGCCTTTGCTCTCTGGCACCGCTTGATGTGTGTGGATCCCCCAGCAGGGTTTTTAGCAAAGATTCAGTCACTTCTCATAGACTTTTTCTAGGACAAATTGCACCGGGTGCCTAAACCTGTGCTGTACCTATCAAAGGAGGAAGGAGGAAACGGACTGGTCCACCTGTAAAGCCGGATCGCTGCTTTTAGAATCCAGTTCGTACAAAGACTTTTAAAGGGTTCGGAGGATGCCAACTGGAGGATTGTGGCTTTCTCTTTATTGAGAGAGTCTGAAGGACTTGGACTGGACAAAACCCTGTTTTGGATGGATCTCCCAAAGCAAAAACTCTGCAAACTTCCTGTTTTTTTATCGGAATCTTTTTAAAGTCTGGACTATGTTTGAAAAGAAAAAAGGAACTACAGACTCATTGTACTGGCTGCTGCAAGAGCCTTTGATTTTTGGCTCTCGTTTGGATTTTACTAGAGATCCGGGTTACTCTCTGACAGAAGAAACCCTGCTGGATGAGTGTTCACCATTGGACATGTGCATGAGATCGCAGGAGTTGAGTTTAAAGATGTGGACTTCATGACTGAACAGCTGGGGATGAGATCGACACGAGTGGTTGCCAGAGCGCTGGAAACTGCAAACTGAGGCTAGCCCTTTCTGAGAGTGAACTAAAGATGTTAATGGACTTCTCTGAGGATTTAATTCAACCGGACTGTAATGACCCTTTTCCTAACTTGTTTTTATTTCCATCTATGTGTGATTGTACATGCACTTTTTTAAATGTCAAAGAATTAACTGTATTGGGCAAAGAATGTACCTCTGGAAAGGAGTGTTATAAAACTTGCATTAAAGTTTTTAACAAAGCAGTTTTAGATAAGAGAGTTGACACACCTTGGCATAAAGTACTTGTTTTAGAGGCTGATGAGAAACCTGAGTGGAGAGTGTTGTATAAGTCACCATTGTCTAAGAGAATTGGGGATTTGCAGTGCAGGTTGTTGTACGGGGCTGTTGCTGTGAATGCTTTTATTTCTGTTATTAATCCTGATGTTGATCAGAACTGCCCTTTCTGTTCACAAAGAGAAACGGTTTTCCATGCTTTTATGCAGTGTTTAAGATTGGAACCTTTATTTATAGTTTAAAAAAAGATTTTTAAGTGTTTTAATGAATGTTTTTCTTTGAAATCTTTTATTTGTGGTTTTAAATACTCCCAAAGCTGTAAGTATAAATGTCAAGTGTTTAATTTTATTTTAGGACATGCAAAAATGGCAATTTATACGACACGAAAAGAGAAGATTGATCAAGCTGCTTGTAATAGTTTAGTAGCGGTTTCTAAGAATTCTGTGAAATCAAGAATATTAATAGATTTTAGAATATTAATACATTATTACAAAGCAATGAGTGATGTTTTAAAGGGATTTCATGTGAAATTGTAAATGGAGAATTATTTTTTTAAATTTAATGTAAGTTGTTGGTGAGTGTTTTCAGTGTATTGTATAATAAAGGTGCTTAAAATCTCAATCTCTCTCCTCTTATAGCTGGTGTGTCGCACTCTCTCTCTCTTTCTCTCTCTATCTCCTATGGCTGGTGTGTGGTGAGCACAATCTCTCTCTCTCTCCTCCCATACATGCTTCCCGTATGACATCACAACATCCAGCTGTTTGCCGGTAGCCGAGTCATTCTATGAAACGGGTGGCATTTCCACGTTGCAATTTTCAAAATTTTCATGAAGAACAAACTTAAAAAAAACAACAACTACAACTTGATAGATATCTTAATCTTCCCAAAAAACATATTTTCCCACCTCAGGAACAAAATTCTTATTAATATTATCCTTTTTATTTATGCAAGGGAGCCTTTCTTACACCACCCCGTCATGCACACCATTAGAGTAGCAAGACAAGATATACATTTCTTTTAATTCTAATGTTTTCCTAATAGTAAAATGTCCCTTTTTTGGAAATTAAAAACAGACACTCTGTAATTTAATCCATTTTTTTTTTTTTTAGGTTTTTAATCTTGAAATATGAATTTGACCTTTCAATGACCTCATTGTTTGTACTGAAAAAACAATTTAACTTTAAAAAAATTAAAAAAATTCACATTTATTTGATTAGTCCACACAACAAGAACATCATTCAATATAAAAGTTTATGGAAAATAAAATGAAATGTTACATAAATGTAAACAAAATGACCCTGTGACGGGGTGGTAAACTGATGTGACGGTGGTGTGGCCCAGCCCCCCTAAAAAATATATTTGATTAATACATTTTTGATCGCTTCAGTCCCCTTTAAAAAAAACTCATTTGAAACGGCGGCAAGCTGCGTCAAGTGTCGGCTCCTCCCCTTATCTGAGTCTGCTTGGTTTTAGCGCATTTTTCAATCTGCAGGGGCGCCGAGCAGAGTGAACATCAAGGTGTGTGTCGTGTGTGCGTGCATTTATTGATAGATTGCTAACAGAAGCCTTCTTGCCGCTGTCGCCTATGGCTTGCTCAGTTGGGGAAACTTAACACTTAAAATTCATCAATTGTATTGATTCGCCTGCTCTTTTGGGGCTGCTGTTCAGCCAAACAAACTTTGTTTATATTGTTTTTCCTGTAAAGCTGCTTTGAAACAATCTACATTGTAAAAAGCGCTATATAAATAAAGGTGACTTGACTTGACTTGACTAATGCTATGATATTACACCTGCATCGGTGCAGTTCTTTGTCATAAATGCATTGCAGTTTACATAATGTAATGTTACTGGAGTATTGGGAGCACACGGGACGGCTCGGTTTCTCATCCAATACCAATACGTTTCGCTGCGTTCATCTTCAGCCCTTGGGTGATAGTTGTTTTTTATTCCTACAAAAATGAAGTTATTAACACCCATGAAAACATACTTTCTATCTGAGGTTTGTATGTGAGCATAGAAATGCAAACAGTAAAATGTTGTGTTTGTACTGGAAACGTGTGCGTGTGTTTGTACAGTGAATGACTCAGGAGGTCTTCATTGTAAAAAAAAAATCAACATTCCCTATTTTCTAGTGGTCACATCCAATAATTATTTTTTTATTACAGTGTTGTATATGGCTCAACAGTACTCCTACTCCCATATATGAAACACAGGGAATACAATGGAATAGTGGATTGCAGTAAGGTTAGTAGCATACCACCCTACCCTAATAGTCAAATAATATTTTTTTAATCATACCCTTATTGGGGGCTGAGCCCCCCTAAAATCAAAATCCTAGAATCGCCCCTGGTCCTTAACATTGCATATTACTACTAATAATACATTTATGATATATTTACGGTAGAAAATGTACAACATATCTTCATGGAACATGATCTTTATTTAATATCCTAATGATTTTTGGCATAAAAGAAAAATCAATAATTTTGATCCATACAATGTATTGTTGGCTATTGTCACAGATATACCTGATATACAGATACACCTGTGCGACTTATGACTGTTTTTGTGGTCAAGGGTCACACGTTCAAATTCTTGATTTCACACTCTCACATTCCTTACCACCACATCACAATAAAACGTGACGGGGTGGTAAATTTCATCCCAAATTGGCCAGTAATCTCCCATGTGTTCAAATTCCTCATCTAGCATACATGCATTCAATCTACATAAGAACTTTCTTTGCATTAACAATGTTAAAAAAATTATAAAAAACAGTTTTCTCTCTCTATTTTGCGTGACGGGGTGGTTGATTTAAGCTTTACGGACCCGGCCTAACATGAAAAAGCAAGAAATAAACAATGTAAAAGAATGTCAGAACTTGCCTGCTTTTGTCCTTGGTGGTTATGAGGGTCAAATGATGTCACTTCAGCTTTGTGATGTCATTTAAAGCAAATGTACATTATTTATAGATTAAACAAGTTAGTGTGACAGGGTGGTAAGTCAAACTTAAGGACACACACAAATCATAAAATATTTACAAAAAAATAATAAATAATTTTAATAAATATAACTTATGTAAGCAGGAACACATATATTATCCTGAAAATAATAATAAAAAATATATATTTACACATCTTATTTGGTGATATTTTAGATGCAAGTGTCACGTTTGTCAACACGGACACGTGAAATTTGCTATGTACTAAAGAAAAAAGATTAAAAAGAGTACATTACTCTTTACAAACAGAATTTGATCATACACCATGTTAACAAGAACACTTTAATTAATAACTTTGAGCTTTGGAAACACACATCTCATCAAACACTGCGGACACAAATGGCACCCGTTTCGTAGAATGACCCAGCCGCCATTTTGTCTGGAAAGACTTGTAAACAAAGAAAAACGTCACTCGACCGAGTTTCCGTACACGTAATCGCTATATTTAGCAAATATGGTGATGTCTTGTTGGGTCAAGGGTTGCAGTAATCGGGCCGACGGTAATCAGAAGAGAAGTTTCTACAACATCCCGGCTATTAGGCAATATGAAGGCGAACAGACGATGAAGCTGAGTGAAGAAAGGCGGAGACTGTGGCTGGCGAACATTGGCAGAAAAGATGCCCCGTCGAGGTATTCCAAAATCTGCTCGGATCATTTCATCGAAGGTACTGTTTTCTATCGTTGTGCATGTATACAGCTGCGTGTCAACGTAAATATACATGTATGTTAACACCAAAACTTGGCACGCCCACTGTTTGTCAGCGTTTCGTTTTTTCTTGTTGATAATGGTGGTGTTTGTTTTGTGGATGTGTTCATTATTCTCCATATTCTCTGATAAAATTTATCAACGTGTTTTTATGTATTCTGTATGCATTGTGACAATGAATATTGGTTGATGTGGCGATTTCTATTGATACGCTCATTTGTTTTAGGCAAGCCATCGGATTTGTATAACAGAACCAATCCAGACTGGGCACCAACTTTGAAGTTGAACGACACTACACCAACAAAATCAACAAAGAAGATTAAGCAGGTCGATACAGACTACAAAAGGTTACTTCATTTATTAATTAATTATTTCAAGCAAACTATTAACATAGATGTTATTTGATGGAACGTGGAGGACTTGGCCAAACTAAAATGAGACATTTTACCTTTCCAATATGTGCTTACTTATCAACATGGGATTTATTTTCCACATTTAAATGGAAATTTTTGTCATTCTTCAAGTTGCTTCAAGAATGTATTAACGTGTCTGCTTTCAACTTTCAAAATATTTTATTTGCAGGTACAACAGAGCAAAAGAACGTGAGAAAATGAAAGAAAAGTGCCATGCAGCAAGAGCTCTACTGGATTTACAGTTTCACCCAGTCCCAGAACCAGAACTTACACCCCTTCCACAGAACCCATGTCTTTTCTTAATGAAAGGTAGAACTGAGCCATTTCAGGCCCATAAGGAAAGTGTTAAACCTGTCACAGAAAAGGCAATGCAAGAAGAAATCCAAAGGTTGCTTTGTGAAAACCAGCTACTCAAATCACAGTTAAATGAATTTAAGATGTCGCAAGATAGCTTCTTTAAGAATGATGATAAAGTAAAGTTTTACACCGGACTGCCAAATTACTTGACATTAATGGCAGTGTTCAGTTTTATTGAACCCTTTATTCAGAAACCAAGAAAAGAGGATCTTGGAAAGTTTGAAAGAGTTATTATGACATTGATGAGGCTTAAAATAAATGCAACCATCCAAGACCTTGCATACAGGTTCCAGACATCAACAACTACAGTTTCACAGAATTTTTTGACTGTGATTCATGTTTTGTTTGTCCGCTTAAAAAATATGTTGTATTGGCCGGACAGGGAAGAACTACAGAAGACTATGCCTATGGATTTCCGAAAACATTTTGGAAAGAAAACAGCTGTTGTCATAGACTGTTTTGAGGTGTTTATTCAAAGGCCAAAGAATCTTCTGGCAAGGGCTCAAACATGGTCATCCTGCAAGCATCATAACACTGTCAAATTTTTAATTGGTATTACACCTCAAGGTTCAATTTCTTTTCTTTCCAAAGCTTGGGGTGGAAGAGCTAGTGACAAATTTATCACTGAAAACTGTGGGATCTTACAAAAACTCCTACCAGGGGATTTGATCCTTGCAGACAGGGGGTTTGATGTTTCGGACAGTGTTGGTATGTACTGTGCCCAAGTGAACATCCCAAGCTTTATGAAAGGACGAGCACAGTTATCTCCTCTTGAGTTAGAAAGCACTCGTTAAATTGCTAGCGTAAGGATACAGGTGGAAAGAGTATAGGACTTGTTAGAAATAAATACACTATGCTTCAAGATGTACTTCCAGTTGACTATCTGATGAACGAAGATGGGGAAACTCCGGTCATAGACAAAATAGCTACTGTGTCATGTGCTTTGTGCAATATGTGTGATTCTGTTGTGTCTTTCAATTAAAGTGAAAGCTTAATTCTGTAAATGGTACACATAGTTGTATGTAAAATATTCAATAATAAAAATGAAAATTAATCCATCCATTGTTCTTGTTTTCCTTGTTCAACAACTATTTCTTTATAGGTTCAAAACTGAAAACATGCAAAAAACACACTCAAACTCAAAAAACATTTTCTGTACTAATTACAAGTGGCTTGATAATAGCACGTGTTCTGTTACAGATGTTCATTATAAATATAATACAGTTTACATTCTTTTTTGCTGGTGTTTACATTCCCGACAATAGTATGACCCTTTGGGAATTTTTTTAATTCCTACACATGAAAAATGAAACCATCTATATCTGCATTTTTCACTGCCACACACAATTACATCATCTTCATCTTCACTGTATATTTTCTGGCAAACACAGATAGGTTTTGTGTCATCATTTTCAGAGGTTTTCTGTACAGTGTTGCTTGACATCCCAGTCACATTTTCAGTAGTCTTTCACTCGAGCAAAGCTTGTTGTCTCTTCTTTGTTACTAAGTTGCCAGTAAGTTCTGGCAGAATGACTTCCACGAAGAATGTCTCTGATTGTCTAATAATTTCGTTTTGAATTGCCTCATCAGCCACTAACCGCTCTGCTCTGTCCAGACCACAAGATGTGAAGTCAATATTGTGGATGGCAGAATACTCTACTTTATCAACTGCTGATGGCAGCAACCAGTATGCCTTCTTCTGGGTGACTGTCTTGTTGTTTTCTATGTTTGAAGCAGTCTGTACAAAGAAAAGCAGGGCACCAACATGACTGCAAACTTCTCCTAACCCTGCTTTACAGTTGCAATGGGCACACTCCACCATACCATCAGGCTTTGCAATAATCCATGGCCTTAAAGCTGTCACATTCATGCTTTGGGAATGTTTCACCTGAAGCAAAAAGAAGAAATTCAAATAAACATTTCTTATTTCGGTCACACATCTATGCGTAACCCATTAAATTTGGCTAGAATGTTTAACCCTTAACTAGATTTTATCACATGGGACAACAATGTAGATCCAGATCAGCTAATGTGCTGGTTAAATCTGGTTAAATTTCAGCTCTTTATGCACTTACAAAAATTATATTTAGCATGTCTTATGGTTAAAATATTTATGTCTGAGGCAATGATTGAAAAAGCTTCTAAAATAAATCTCCATATAATGATATATTTTAATATTACCTTTCCCATTACAAGTTTGTAACCATTACGTTCCAAGCTGCAAACATCACGAACCCATCCATTCACAAATAGGTTGTACGCCTCCGATGACTTGTGAGCCCGTAACTGGTCTAGGGTATAAGCACTTTTCGAATATAACAAATAGCAAACAATGTCCAAATCCTTTATTCTGGGAAGGCATGCATAGTCTGTGGTGAACAGATCTTTCCCGACTTCGTATGGGTCAAGTCCAATTAAACCGATTTTAACCTCATTACGTGTCCTTTCTTCTTTACTTAATCCATCGAAGTATGGCAGTTTTGCCTTCTTCTTAATAATTGTTCCATTTTTCATTCTGCATAACCATTTAAACATCCAAAAACTGGGTAAAATTCGACCATGTACCGGTACCTGTGAAATGTAAACAGGAACTGTATCCATACAAAATGCCGGCGATTCACCGTCACGCCCACCGGCTCGGTCTACGGGAAGCATGTATTGCTGGTGTCTCTCTCTCTCTCTCTCTCTCTCTGAGGAGGAGGTTGGGTGTCTGAGGGTTCCCACGTGGAGAGTGCGACTTATTGGCTTTTTCTACTACTATTCTTTCGTTTTTCTACTAAAACTAAGATAATATTCTGTAAAGAAGATTTGAGTTTATTTTCATTTTGATTTCGAGTGTATTTGCGTTTTGTTTGAGATTTGGATGGCGTCCCTCCGCATGGGGGTGACGCCACCTGTTTCCCTCCGCCACGGCGTCAGGTGTGTTCCTGCGGCAGGTGTGTTGGTGGAGGATGTGTTGGTGGCGGTAGGAGAGGAGATCGGGTACGAGAACATTACATCGGCTTCTCGTATGAATAAAGCGGTGGTGGTGTTCGTGAAGGAGGAGGTGCAAGTAGGCCGTTTGATTACTAACGGGATTGTGGTAAGTGGAGAGTTTACTGTTGTTTCACCGCTTGTTGCTCCAACCACGAAAGTAACCGTGTCGAACGTGCCTCCATTCATTCCGAACGAGGAGATTGAGCGCGGACTCTCGCGCTACGGAAAGTTCGCTAGTGCGTTGAAAGCGCTTCCACTCGGCTGCAAGAATGAGGCATTAAAACATGTGATGTCTTTCAGGAGACAAGTTTTTATGTTTCTGAACGAGCCGAGCATTGACGTGTCTTTTAGGGTGATGCATGAGGGAAAAGCGTACATGATTTATGCCAACACTGGAAGTTTGAAGTGTTTTGAGTGTGGAGATGTTGGTCATAAGCGAATAATGTGCCGACATAAGGCTGGTGTTAGCGGGGAGAGCGCCGGGCCGAGTGCCGCGGGCGTTGGGGAGAGTGCGTCGGAGAGCGCCGGGCCGAGTGCCGCGGGCGTCGGGGAGAGTGTGTCGGAGAGCGCCGGGCCGAATGCCGCGGGTGTCGGGAAGAGCGCCGGGCCGAGTGCCGCGGGCGTCGGGGAGAGTGTGTCGGAGAGCGCCGGGCCGAATGCCGCGGGTGTCGGGGAGAGTGCGTCGGAGAGCGCCGGGCCGAGTGCCGCGGGCGTCGGGGAGAGTGCGTCGGAGAGCGCGCTACCTTCAGCTGTGGAGGAGCGCGAGGATCACGGTGAAAAACAGGCAGAAAGTGTTATTGATGACGGTCAGACTAAGGAAGCTGGTGCTGAACCAGAAGCAGGTGAAAACAGTGTAACGAACAATAATGTGAGTGAGCAGGGAGATACTGAAATGGAAAGTGTTGATCCATCAAAGGGTGAAGAAAGTTGTGAGATAGAAATGAAAGAGGATGATGCTTTTTCTGAAGTTTCTGACGTGGGCTCGCAGTTAGAAAGCGACGTGTACACTCTAAAAGAAATAAATGAATTTCTAGACATGACTTTTGGTAAGGCTTTTGATGTGACTGATTTTTTCCCAGACACTGAGAAGTTCATAGCGTCAGTACTGCTGCTTCAGAGAACAGTCAGCTACGAGGCTTTGGATCAGAAAAAAAGGTTTAGACTGAAAAAGATGGTAACAAAATTGAGAAAGGATAAAGTTGTTTCCCAAAGACAACAAAATGTTTAAACATCACGTGGTGACTTTCACTCTTTACTGTCTCTTTCTGTCTCTGTCCTTTTCTCCTTTCTATTCCTACATGGATGGTTTAAGGGTGGGTTCTCTAAACATCAACGGGGGACGAGGCCGGGAGAAACTAGGAATGATTTCTGAGTTTATTAAAACTAAAAAGGTTAATGTATCATTTTTACAAGAAACCCACACTAACAAAGACAATGAAATTGAGTGGGGAATGTGGTGGGAAGGCAAGTTTGTTTTAAGCCATGGCACAAACAACAGTGCAGGGGTTGCCATTTTATTTTCTGCTAACATGAACAGCAACATCTTAAAGGTAGACAACATTGTTGAAGGCAGATTATTAATAGCAGAAATTGAATATGAAGAAACTGTGTTTGTGCTGGTGAATGTGTATGCTCCCAATAACGGTTCAGAACGAAAAGTTCTTTTTATGAAATTAAGAGATGCTGTCCAGAAGTATGATGAGAGTGTGTGTCTGGTAATCGGTGGTGATTGGAACTGCACAACTGATTTTATTGTAGACCGAAATGGTGAAGAGCCTCACAGTCAATCTGCTGCCACACTTTTAAACTTTATTCATGAGTTTCAGCTAATAGATGTGTGGAGAACAAGAAACACGGGTGTGAGACAGTACACGTGGCTGAAGGTGTGTGACGATAGAGTTTCTGGAGCAAGATTGGACCGGTTTTATTTGAACAAAATGTGGAGTAATAGAGTGATTGATGCCTCTATTTCTCCCAATGGTTTTTCTGATCACCACATGATTACCTTGGTTTTAAACATAAAGAAGACCCAAAAGTCCAACTATTACTGGCATTTGAATGTTAAGTTTTTAAATGATGTATTTTTCTGTGAAACTTTTAAGGTGTTTTGGTGCAACTGGAAGTTAAAGAAATCTTCATTTGAGAGTCTGTGTCAGTGGTGGGATGTGGGAAAAGCGAATATAAGATTATTCTGTCAGAATTATGCTTCCCAAACGTCAACTATGGTGAGAAACACAGTAAGGACTTTACAGAAGGACATTGAGTTGATGGAAAGAACTCTTGTATCCAACAGTGAAGCTGTGCACTGTGATGTTTTAAAAAAAGAAAAAGCAAGAACTGAACTCTTATTTGCAGGAGCAGGCTAAAGGAGCGCTGATAAGAGCCAGATTCTGCTCTGTCAAAGACATGGACGCTCCGAGTGCTTTCTTTTTTAATCTGGAGAAGAAGAGTGTCCATCAAAAGCAAATGTGCCATCTCCGTCGGCAGGATGGGTCGGTGACCTCAGATCCAGCTGAAATGAGGAGGATCGCGAGAGACTTTTACAAGCAGCTGTTCAGCGCTGAGAGCTGTGATGTTGCGAGCGTGGAGGATCTGCTGGAGGAACTGCCTCAGCTCCAGCTCCAGCAGAAAGAGGCACTGGACACGTCTATCTCTTTTAATGAACTCACAGAAGCAGTGCGTCAGCTTCACACTGGCCGTTCCCCAGGGATTGATGGACTACCTGTGGATTTCTATCAACAATTCTGGGATTTAATAGGACCAGATTTTTATGAAGTGTTGTTGGACTGCATTAACAATAAGACACTTCCCACAAGCTGTCGACGAGCGGTCCTGTCTCTCCTTCCAAAGAAGGGGGACTTGGGACTTTTAAAGAACTGGAGACCTGTATCCTTACTGTGTTCGGACTATAAAATATTCTCCAAATGTTTATCCAACAGACTGAAAAATGTTTTAGACCAGTTGATTCACAAGGACCAGACATACTGCGTTCCTGAAAGATCAATAACGGACAATCTGTTTTTATTAAGGGACTTGATCGACATTAACCAGTTTTATCATGGAAATCTTGGGTTTTTATCGCTTGATCAAGAAAAAGCTTTTGATCGAGTTGATCATGAATATCTTTTTAATGTTTTAAAGTGTTTTGGGTTTGGTGACAGTTTTATATCCTACATTAACTTGCTGTATTTTAACGTGTCTGTGCTGGTGAAAGCAGGGGGGGGTTTGAGCGAGCCGGTCCCCGTGTCCAGAGGCATCCGGCAGGGGTGTCCACTGTCTGGACAATTATACAGCCTGGTCATCGAACCGTTGTTGTGCAGGTTGAGGAGAATTCTTAATGGAATTGCAATTCCTAATTCACAGGATAATTTTAAGGTTTGTTTATCAGCGTATGCAGACGACATTACTGTTTTTATTTCAAACCAGGATGACATCACAATTTTAAATCAAACTCTTGGTTTGTATGAAAGAGCCTCCTCTGCAAGAGTCAACTGGTCTAAAAGTGAAGGTTTTATTGTTGGTAGGTGGGAAGGCACGGGTTTTCCTCAACTCCCGGGTGGGTTACGCTGGAGACAAGATGGTTTTAAAGCTTTAGGTGTTTTTTTAGGTAATGACCAGTTTCAAATGAAAAATTGGGAGGGTCTGCTGGAGAAGGTGTCTGCCAAACTGACAAAGTGGAAATGGATCCTGCCACAGCTGTCCTACAGGGGGAGAGTCCTGGTCATCAACAACCTCACTGCATCGATGCTGTGGCACAGGACTGCAGTCATGGAGCCGCCTGAAGGACTCGTCTTAAACATTCAAAGGGCACTAGTGAACTTCTTTTGGAGTGGACAGCACTGGATCCGCGCCGCCGCTCTGTATCTTCCAGTTCAAGAGGGCGGGCAAGGATTGGTGGATGTGTGGAGTCGGATTCGAGCCTTCAGACTACAGTCTGCACAGAGACTCCTCTACAGGGACGTGACATGGGCCAAAACTGCCAGTGCTTTGCTGAAGAAGGCAGGAGGACTGGGTCTCGACAAGCACTTGTTTTTAATAAAGTTGGAGGAAGTAAGCCTGTCAGAGCTTCCACCGTTTTATAAATCCATGCTGCAGACTTGGAGATCTGTTTTTAAAGTGGAACGTGACGTTGGTGAGCAAGGACACTGGACTCCAGAGGAACCCTTGTTTTTTAACCCATTGATCCAGACCCGATTGCTCTCCTCCGTGACTGTGCGGAGATGCTTACTGAGGAACGGCGTCCAAAAACTTGGAGGGGCTGGAAACCCATTGAGGAACTCCAGGAGTTGACGGGTTTAAGGTCCTTACGTATTGTTTTTAAACTGAAGGAAGAGATCTCCAATGCACTTCCAAGTGGCTGCAGGTCTTGGATTGGAAGGAGATCGGACACAAGACACAACCAAGAGTTCCCAGACATCAAGATCACACCAATCATAAATGAAGATGAAGGTGAAGTTGCGGACTCGATTTTATCTTTTAAGACCCCCCAGCTAGACCTTTTTAAAGATGCGTCAAAGAAAGCTCTTTATTGCACTGCAGTGAAGATGACGCATCAAGACTCACTAAAGAGACAGAAAGCATCTAAATGGCCTGAACTGCTACAGCCAGACTTCCTGGTGCGGGACAGATGGAGGACGCTGTACAAGCCCCCGGTGGAGAAGAGGACGGCAGACCTCCAGTGGAGGATCATCCACGGGGCCATCGCTACGGACCGACATGTGGCGCACCTCAATCCAGCAGTGGGGGGGGAATGTCGGTTCTGTGGGAGTGAGGAAAACCTGGAGCATTTGTTTTTAAAGTGTAACCGGTTACAAGGCCTTTTTAATTTGCTCGAGACTTGTTTTAGAAGTTTTAATGAGGATTTTTCTGAAAGAGTTTTTATTGGGGGTTTGAAATACAAGTTTTCAATGAGGAGCAAAATGGCTTTATTAAATTATTTGATCGGAACTGCCAAACTGGCAATCTGGAAAACCAGGAAAAACAAAGGTTTGCAACTTGCTACAACAGATCCTGAGATGATGTTTAGGCATCTGGTGCGGGGGAGACTGAAACTTGAGTTTGCATATTACAAACTGACAAATAATGTGGTGGTTTTTTGTGATGTTTGGTGTTTCAATGAGGTGCTATGTGCAGTTCAAGATGGTCAGCTTGTTGTGAATTTTTAGAAAAATTTTAATGTAATTTTTTTTTCTTTTGTGAATTTTTTTTCTCAGTAATGTGATGTAAGGTTTAATGGAACAATAAAGTGCTTTAAATCTCAATCTCTCTCTCTCTCTCTAAGGATTGTGGGTGGTAGCGAGAGTGTTTGGACCAGAGTGCGTGTTTTTTCCCTTTTACTTTGTTTTGTTTATTATCATTATAAACTGCAGAGAGAGAAAAACAGTTTGTTTTTAAATTTACGCGCTGACTCCGGTCAGCAGGAATGGAGTCGGGCAGGGATTTCTCCCGGTTGACTCTCGGGCACGGGTGCAAGTGCACGCCAGATGAGTCCATGTCAATTGAGGATGTATTGATTGCGATCAGCGAACAGGTCGGTGGTTTAAATATTAAATCTGCCTCCAGAATGAACAGAGCGCTTGTTATATTTCTCAAAGAAGTTTCAATGGTTGATGAATTATTAGAGAAAGGGCTTGTTGTGAATGAAACTTTTTTGACGGTACTTCCGTTGTCAAACCCTTCCAAGAAAGTTGTACTTTCAAACGTTCCTCCGTTCATAAAAGAGGACACTTTGAAAGAAATTCTCGAACGGTACGGAAAATTAACAGCGCCGATTAAGATGATTCCATTGGGCCTTAAAAATCTTAAAACCTTAAAAGTCTTTCCGACGCTTCACATATATGATCCCGAACGCGCAAAACGAGCCGCTTAATTTGGTGCTAAAAATAGCAGTGGAAGGTAAAGATTACACAATCTTTATTAATTCAGACCATATGCGGTGCTTTTTATGTGGCGAACACGGACATCAAAGACAGAAATGTCCCAAACAAGAAGCTGGTGTTCCAGCAGGACCCCAAACTATCCCCGAAAATAACGTTCAGGAGGATAACACTGAAGTGCGCGAGAATGGGGAAGAGCCCAATAGAAATACAGTAGAAAACGAGAGTGTCAGTGAGGAAAATAATGAAAACACTGTAATTGACCAGACAGTAAATGGCGCTGCAAGTGCTAATGCTGTGGAAAACGATAAAGAAAAGATAGAATCACAAAAACCACCTCCTCTGTCTAAAGACAGAGAAGTTGAAGATTTAGTAATGGAGTGTGAAGAAACAAATGACAATAAATCGCTTGAAGAAGTGATTGAAGGTTGCAGTCAGTCGTTTGCCGTTGGTTCTGATTCTGATCATGATTCTGATCATGAATGCGAGAGTGTATGCAGTTCCTTTGAGATAGGAGACATTGATTCTCAAACAGGCACATCAGAATTGAGTGAATGCCAAGCAAAGCTTTATTCAGTGAGAGAGATTAATGCTTTCCTTGATGAAACTAAAGGTGTTCGGAATCCACATTTTGAGTTGTTCTTTCCAGATTTGAAGAGATTTTTAGCGTCCTGTAGAGATGTAATGATAAATGCAACAGTGGAGGAGTTCAGTAGACAAAAAAGATATCGACTTAAAAAAATAATCACCAAGGTAAAGAAGATTATATGTCAAGATATGAAAAAAAGTAGTCAGTAGAGAGTTCATTAAAGACAGTCTTGTACAGATATTGCTCGCTGCATTAAGATATTATGACATCCTTAAACATCGGATCATTAAATGTAAATGGGTGTCGTAATAAAGAAAAGAGAAATGCTCTTTTTAATTTTTTGGCCTTTAAAAAGTCAAGTGTGATGTTTCTGCAAGAGACGCACACAGATGTGTTTAACCAGGCAGATTGGCTGAGTGAGTGGAAGGGACAGGCGTTCCTCAGCCATGGTTCCAGTGCCAGTGCTGGAGTCGCTGTCCTTGTATCAGAAAGTGTTCAGGGCAGTGCTTCTAATATGATAGAAATCATTCCTGGAAGAATGCAGCGGGTAGATATCGTCCTGCAAAATCTGTCTTTTTCATTTATTAATGTATATGCTCCTAATGTCGGATATGAACGCATTTTATTCTTTAAAAAACTACAGGATGCTCTGGGTAATATTTCTCGCGATAATATAATCATTGTGGCTGGAGATTTTAATTGCACCCTCGACCATACAGTTGATCGCAATCATGATGAACCGCATCCTAATTCTGCAGAAACCCTCAAGAAAACCATACAGTTTCATTCGCTCATAGACGTATGGAGAGAATCTTTCCCCAAAAGTAGGCAGTACACATGGCTGAAAATGAACTCCAATATAATATCAGGGGCCAGATTAGATAGGATATACATTCAGAAATGTCGAAAGGAAAAATATTACAATAGCAAAATTAGTCCTACACCCATTTCCGATCATTATTATGTTTCTGTTATAGTCACAACATTGAATATCACAACTAAATCTTACTGGCATTTCAATAATAGTCTGTTGCAAGATCGTAGATTTGTGCATTTATTCATGTTCTTTTGGAGAGCTTGGAGAGAGAGAAAGACAGAGTTTGAGTCCCTGAGTCAGTGGTGGGACATTGGCAAAATTCAAATCCAGTCGTTTTGTCAACAATATGTACAAAATAACACAAAAGAAACTCAGAAGAAAATCGAGCAGCTGGAGCAAGAGATCATGAGATTGAACAGCTCCATCAGTGAAACAGGTGCAACAAGGGCGGATTTGCTTGACCAACATAACTTTCTTCTGAAAAATCTGCATGAAGAAAGAGACCATGGAACAATTGCACAGAAGAGATTCACTCAGCTTAACAACATGGACTCTTCAACATCTTTCTTTTTTGCCTTGGAAAAAAAGGTCAGAAAGAAGAAGTTCATCAATCATCTTAAACTACCTGATGGAAGAGAGACAACAGAAAAGAGAGAAATCATGTCACAAGTTTTGTCTTTTTATGAAGAACTTTATAAAGCTCAACCTTGTGATTCTGAAAAAATAGATTTTTTTCTTGCTGGAACTCCAAAATTGAGCGAAGATGAGAAGATCCCGTTAGAAAAGCCACTTTCCCTTGAGGAGTTGAGTGCGGCTGTTAAACAACAGTCTGCGGGACGATCTCCAGGATTGGACGGCTTGACCGCTGAATTTTTTAAAGCTATGTGGTCACAAATCGGATCAGATCTACATGCTGTATTCCTTGAGTGTGAAAAAACGAGAACTCTTCCTCTTAGTTGCAGAAGAGCGATAATAACGCTGTTGCCAAAGAAAGGAGATTTAGGACTCTTGAAGAACTGGCGTCCAATCTCTCTTTTAGGGGTTGACTATAAAATACTTTCAAAGGCGTTAACAAACCGCTTGAAGAAGGTTATGGCTTCAATAATCCATGAAGATCAGTCCTATTGCATTCCAAAACGCTCCATCTTCGATAACCTGTTTCTTGTGCGTGATCTACTGCACTTCACTGAGATATATGGACTGGATGTGGGCCTCCTGTCTCTAGACCAGGAAAAGGCTTTTGACCGAGTTGACCATCGATATCTGTTTAATGCACTATCAGCCTTTGGATTTGGAGAAAAGTTCACCTCATGGATCCAGATTCTTTACACGGATGTTCACAGCATGTTGAAGATCAATGGAACTTTAACAAGGACTTTCCCTGTGCGTAGAGGAGTGAAGCAGGGATGCAGCCTCTCCGGACTCCTGTACGTCATTTCCATCGAACCCTTATTGAGAGTTCTCAGAGAAAAGCTGCAGGGTTTCTCAGTCCTCAATCCTGATATATCGGATGTTACCGTAGTCAAGCTCAGTGCTTATGCTGATGATGTCACGGTCATAATAAGATCTCAAGAAGACATTGAACAACTGAACAAGTGCTTGAACTGGTTTCAGGAAGCATCTTCAGCAAAGGTGAACTGGAATACAACAGAAGCACTGCTTTGTGGTCACTGGCAGGAAGAAGCTCCACCTCGTCTCCCACAACAGTGCCAGTGGAACACGGAGGGATTGAAAACCCTTGGGATTTTTTTCGGAACTCAACAATACATGGCAAAGAACTGGGATGGAGTAGTTGAGAAGATTCTGGGAAGACTGGCGAGATGGAGTTGGATCCAGCCTCAGCTGTCATTCAGAGGCAGAGTCTTGGTGATAAACAACTTGGCTGCTTCAATGTTGTGGCATCGACTGACTGTCTTAAATCCTCCAGCAGGACTTTTACAGCTACTCCAGAAACATTTTGTGAACTTTTTCTGGGGAGGACATCACTGGCTTCATCCAGGAATACTAAACCTACCTGTGTTTGAGGGGGGTCAAGGCCTCATTGACCTAACCTCTAAATGGAAAGCAATGAGACTACAATCAGCTCAAAAACTGCTTTATAATGCTGATCCACAGCCATGGATTATATATGGTTTAGCGGTGTTGCGAGTAATTAGCAAGAGGGGACTTGATAGACATTTATTCCTAATGTCTAATAATGGACTGGAAGGTTCTGGTGTGAATGGGTTTTATCAGTCTGTGTTGAGAGTATGGAGTTCATTTACAGTGGAAAGAGAGAATCATTTTGGTCTTGAAGAACCATTGTTCTACAATCCATGGTTATGCCATCAGTCCAAATTACTTAGTATGGAAACCAATGTGTTCATTTCATCTGGTGTTTTAAAAGTGTCAGATTTAATTGATACAGAAGAAAATAAATGGTTTTCTGTAGGAGAAATAACCAAACAAATAGGGAGAAGGTCAGAAAGGATGGTAAAAAATGTTTTAAGTAAGTTAAAATCTTCTTTTCCTTCTCTATTAAATAGTTTTCTTGAACATTTTTTTGTTAGCGGTATAAGTCAATGTTTCTTTCCTGAAGTTTTTGTTACTCCATGCAATTGGCAGGGAAATGGAGATATGAGACAACTGTTCTCCTTACAGGAACTCCAACACGTGTCTTTTTCAGAGAGCAGTAAGCGACAGCTCTACATTACATGTGTGAAATCAAGATTTTGTGAACAGTTTAAAAATAAGACTGATACAAAATGGAGAAGTTGTCTATCTGTCCCTGATGTACGATCTCCTTCATGGCATTTGTTTTATAAAAGTCCATTGCCAAAACGATCAGGAGATTTGCAATGGCGAATCCGGCATTCTGCATTGACAACTAAAACTTTTCTGTTTAAGTGTAATTTAAGTATGTCTTCAGTTTGTACTTTTTGTAATGTGCCAGACACTGTGTTTCATATATTTTCTGATTGTTATAGAATCACACCTCTTTTGGACCTTTTAGAGAATATTTTTAAAGTCTTTGGTTGGGAATTTTCAAAAACAGCTTTTATTTTTGGGTTTAAATGTTTTAAGACTCAAAGTGAGTGCTGTACCTTCTCCAATTTCTTAATTGGTCAAGCAAAGCTATCTATTTGGAAGGCATATAAAACTGAAAATGAAGAAAGAAGAGTTAATATTGTAGAATTGTTCAAGGCTTTGGTAGTATCTAGAGTTAAAACAGAGTATGAATTTTATAAAATTAATAATGATGTGTCCATTTTTGAGAGAAAGTGGTGTATAAATACGAATTTCATCTCTCTGAATGATGATAAACTAGTATTTTATTGGTATCGTTATTATTGATGGAATTAATATTTGTATTAACATTGTATTTATTTATTATTTTTAAGTATAAGAATGATTTTGTAATATGATGGAAAATAAAAAAAGGTGTTTAACGTCTCTCTCTCTCTCTCTCTCTCTCTCTCTGAGTGCATGCTGGGAGTTGGCATGTGAGTGAGTTTTTCAAACTTTTATATTATTCTGCGGTTGTTTGTTCTTTATTTCTTGGTAAATGTTAGTTTAAATACGTGGCCGCCTGCGTTTGCTGGGTGGCACGGCGTCACCGGCGTCTTCAGTTTTTGAACAGCTGAAGGTATTACAGTAAAGTCGTCACGGAGGCTCAGCTCAACTTGGTGGTATAAAATGGTGTTGTAATTAATGACACGTTTACTCCTGTCATGCCTCTTGTGCAACCGGCAAAGAGGATAACTGTCCAACGTGCTGCCGTTTATTAAAGATGAAACGTTGGAAAGAGAGCTGTCGAGACACGGAAAAATCATGTCAAAGATTTAAAACGTCCCTCTGGCTAGCAGCTCTCCTTAGTTGAAACATGTAGTTTCTTTTAGAAGAAATGTGTACATGATTTTAAATAACGTAAACAAATACCTGAATCTTGTTATGAAATTCAAAGTTGATAACTTTGATCATGTCATATTTTCAAGCATGATGAAATTTTGGTTGTGGGGAAGAGGGGCACATTTTTAGAGCATGTTCAAATAAAGAAATACAGGGTAATGATTACCCTGACAGTGAGAAAACAGGGGATCCCAAACCCACTTGTCAGGGTTCTGCCACATTCGTTCTAGTAGTCATTTCTTGGTTTTGTGGCAGAGCTCTGACACTACCGTTATGTCTCGTGTTTGGTGTGTGTGCGCACGGCGTCGAGAATTCGAGCCGCGCGCGCGCTTGTCTGTGACGTCTTTCGTACGAGTTATGATGTCCGGTCCCGATACTTGGGTCTGGTTCAGTTTCGGTTTTGGATCGGGATTCGGGCATTCATAACTCGTGTGTGTTAGTCCTTGTCGTGAGCTCGTGAGAACTCGTTCTTGCGAGCTCTACGTTATGTGAGTGGGCGCGGTTTCAAGCCTTGCGCGAGCCGCGCCTCCTCTCGTCCGCGTGTTTATGTTTTTATGTTATGTTTCCTGTCACGCGCATTTCGGTTGTCGCCAGCTGCGCGTCGTCTTTGTCTCGTCAATGTGTAACCCTCCCACCTTGTTTCCCTGTTTTAGTTTGATTTGTTCCCAGCTGTGTCTCATTCAATTACCATCCCTCATGTGTGTATTTAATCCATCCGTGTCTGTTGTCTTGTGCTGGTTTCTCGTCGTTTCAAGGTAGTGTTCATGCTGTCCTGTTTCTAGTCCTGAGTCAAGTCTGTCAAGTTTGAAGTTTGAAGTCTGAAGTCTAGTCCTAGTTTGAGTCTGTCCTCTAGTCTTGTTTTTCCCCCACGGGGTTGGTTATGTTCAGTTTTTATTTACGTTTTTGTTATGAATAAATCCCCAGTCTCATTGCATCATTGAGTCCTCATTCATCCCTTCCCACACTCCTGACAGAAGAAACCAGCCACAAGAGGACTCAGCAGAGATGGGGATCTTCCTTTTTCCATCTCCCTCTCCAAGACCATCCACCCGCCAGCAGATGATGCACCTCGTAAATTCCCGATACTTCCGCCAGCTGGGCGCTGATGTGCGGGAGTTCGCTGCGGACTTCCTGATTGAGGTGCATCACTTTGACTATGAGGAGGCTGACGTCAAGGAGGTATTCAACATCTGCCTCGATCAGCCTCTTGTCTATTGGGAGATGGAAAAGCTGGGGCATCTTAGTTTCTGGGAGTTCGTGTACCACATCTTCCATCTTGGGGAGCAGGAACCCGCTCCCCTAACGAGCTCCCAGCCCACTGACCGTTCCCCCGTACCATCTGCAGTCAGTGGGGGCCCCAGCCCTCCAATGACCCAGAAACGGAGACGGAGGAGGAAGAACGGGCCCGCGGCCGCCGCCCAAGAGCCCGCAGTCGGTCAGGAGGCCGCCCAAGAGCCCACAGTCGGTCAGGAGGCCGCCCCACCAGAGCCGACTGACTCTTTGTCGCCGCGTCGCCCTCGGAAATACCGGAGAAAGAAGAGGGCTTCCTCCGACTCTCAAGCCACAGAGGCCACCCCCTGCCTGCCGGCGCCGCCCAAGCGCCCCTGCCTGCCGGCGCCGCCCAAGCGCCCCTGCCTGCCGGCGCCGCCCAAGCGCCCCTGCCTGCCGGCGCCGCCCGAACGCCCAGAACGCCTCTGCCTGCCGGCGCCGCCCGAACGCCCAGAACGCCTCTGCCTGCCGGCGCCGCCCGAACGCCCAGAACGCCTCTGCCTGCCGGCGCCGCCCGAACGCCCAGAACACCTCTGCCTGCCGGCGCCGCCCGAACGCCCAGAACGCCCAGACCCTCTAGAGCGCCCAGACCCTCTAGAGCGCCCAGAACGCCCAGACCCTCTAGAGCGCCCAGACCCTCTAGAGCGCCCAGACCCTCTAGAGCGCCCAGACCCTCTAGAGCGCCCAGACCCCCCAGACCCTCTAGAGCGCCCAGTTCTGCCTAACCAGTCAAAGCTGCCGTTTCCTCCAGCACTGCCCTGGCCGTCTGCCAGGACTCCAGATTCACCGGAGCCGGCCTGGTTCACCCCTCCGGTGCCGCCTGACCCGCTGGCCTTGCTTGAGCCCGCATGGCTCACCCCCCCGGCACCGCCTGACCCGTTGTCCCTGCTTGAGCCTCCCTGGCTCATTCCCCCCGCTCCAACCTGGCCATCAGCTAAGAACCCTGCACTGCTTGAGCCACCATGGCTTATCCCTCCAGCTCCCCCTCCCTGGATTGTTTTTCATGGTGGACTGTTTTTGAGTTACTTTTTTCATGGGATCGAGGACTGCTTAGGGTTATCACGTTTCATGAAGTGTTGGACTGTGTTTTTCATATTGGACTGTTTTGAGTTTGTTTTTTTCCTTCATGGTGCTTAAGGACTGTTTGAGTTTATCTTTTGTGACCCGTTGAGAACTGCTGAGAATATTTTCGTGGTACTGGTGGACTGTGTTTTGAGTTATGTTTACATGATGCTTGGGGACTGTTTTGAGTTAATATTTTTCATGACATTGAGGACTTTTTAATTAGTACCTTTTCGAGGACTTTTTGAGTTATTTTCATGATGTTGATTTGAGTACTGTTTATTTTTGCCTGCTTGTCTTAGCCTGTCTTGTCTTCCCTCTCTCCCCTTGTCTTGGTGTTCTTTATTTTCATTTTTATTTTTTCCCCTTGTCATGTTCGTGCTTTCTGTTGTCATGTCTCTGTCTTGTTCCTGGTGTTCCTCGTAGGGACGCCAGGTGGCGTCCCTTTAGAGGGGGGGTAGTGTCAGGGTTCTGCCACATTCGTTCTAGTAGTCATTTCTTGGTTTTGTGGCAGAGCTCTGACACTACCGTTATGTCTCGTGTTTGGTGTGTGTGCGCACGGCGTTGAGAATTCGAGCCGCGCGCGCGCTTGTCTGTGACGTCTTTCGTACGAGTTATGATGTCCGGTCCCGATACTTGGGTCTGTTTCGGTTTTGGATCGGGATTCGGGCATTCATAACTCGTGTGTGTTAGTCCTTGTCGTGAGCTCGTGAGAACTCGTTCTTGCGAGCTCTACGTTATGTGAGTGGGCGCGGTTTCAAGCCTTGCGCGAGCCGCGCCTCCTCTCGTCCGCGTGTTTATGTTTTTATGTTATGTTTCCTGTCACGCGCATTTCGGTTGTCGCCAGCTGCGCGTCGTCTTTGTCTCGTCAATGTGTAACCCTCCCACCTTGTTTCCCTGTTTTAGTTTGATTTGTTCCCAGCTGTGTCTCATTCAATTACCATCCCTCATGTGTGTATTTAATCCATCCGTGTCTGTTGTCTTGTGCTGGTTTCTCGTCGTTTCAAGGTAGTGTTCATGCTGTCCTGTTTCTAGTCCTGAGTCAAGTCTGTCAAGTTTGAAGTTTGAAGTCTGAAGTCTAGTCCTAGTTTGAGTCTGTCCTCTAGTCTTGTTTTTCCCCCACGGGGTTGGTTATGTTCAGTTTTTATTTACGTTTTTGTTATGAATAAATCCCCAGTCTCATTGCATCATTGAGTCCTCATTCATCCCTTCCCACACTCCTGACACCACTGATGGGAATCAAGGGAGTGAAGTCCTGGGGCATATTCTTCGTACGTCGTTTACTACATCCAAGATCAGTTGACACATCCGGGATGAGATAATCACACTTACTATGAGCTGGATTATTCGGTTCTTTGAACGCACCTGTTCTTGACGATTAGTAGAGCTGGATTGAGTTATCTGAGATCATTGCGCGTTCATGTGCTGCTTAAAAGGGGATATGTATCGATAGTAGAAACACTGATCAGCAACATTTTGATTGGTCAGCGAGCATGCTGAAAGAGCGCGCGCAGTATTTCTCTGCGCGCACGTCGCTGAATTTCAGTGTTTAATTAAAACACAAGGAAACACTTTAAAGCTGCAAAAGCCAGGAGAGAAAGCTGGCAAAAAGTTGCCGACAAATTAAATTTGTGAGTAGCCTAGTGATCGTGTGTGTAATTATATTGAATCATATTAATTGTACTGTATTTTATAATCATCTTTTATATTAGAGCCACCACAGGACCCACTAGAACTTGGGAACAAGTAAAAGTAAAATGCAAAAATATTCTGCAAAATAGTATCTTTACTACTTGCGCTGTGCTGCAAAAAAAAGAGTCAATTAATGAAATAGAATTGCAAAAACTAATAAAGCAAAAAGTCAGACTTGATTTTGAATTGCTTCAAGAGGAACTTTAAAGTTAATAAAATACACGAATAAACACACTGTACTATTGAGGACCTTGCATGATTTATGTATTTCATTCCACAGGCAAGAGATGATCAGCTGTATTTTTTTAAAATAAATAAAATAAACTGTAAACTAAACTGTGTGCAAAGTTCCCTTTTTTCAAAAATGACTGCTTGAGTGCTGGTAACTTTGTGAATGGCACGACAGACAGCACTTTCACAATGTTCTCCGCATCCCAACAGTGTAAATGAACGTGCCGCTCGCAAAGTAGCGCAAGGCAATACACACAGTTTGAGCTGTAGTTAACGCCCGACTATGACTAATTGTATCTAAATTAACTAGATACATTATACCCTCACGTAAAAAAACGAAATATAATATATATATATATATTATTTTTTTAATATATATATATATTATAATTATATTAAATATATTATATTGCACCTTCAGCAACAGGTTTCTCTCGTAAAAACGGACAGGACATGTTGCGACAAACTTCCCATTTCACCTCCGCTTGCGTGAACTAATCCTGCTAACTTGAAGTAAGCCTGCTCCGAGCAGGTTCACTTCAGCGGACCTGTTACTATGACAACAAGTCCCGGATGAGCGTCGACGAACCGAACAATCCAAGATCATGCGAAATCGTCAACAATCTAATCCAGCTAAGTGAGTTAGCGAGGTACGAAGAATATGCCCCTGGAGATGATTGAGGAGAACACTGGTGTAAACACTGATGTAAACACTGATGTAAATGAGGAGGTGAATATTGTTTCAAATGGTAAAGAAAGATGTGAAGCGGTACAGGCAAACAGTGTGGCTGCCGTTGTGACTCTTGAAGCTGGTGATGATTTAGATGTAGTAGAAGATGAATCAAATCACCTGCAATTAAAAGAGAGACAAGCAAAGGAAGGAAAAATAAAAAAGCAAAGAATGTAATAGATCATATTGGTCTAAATGTTAAAGAAGTTGAAATTGATTCTGACACTAGCTGTATGGATGAGTCGGCCCCTGGAAGTGGGAGTGAGTCTTCGGACTCGGGTAGCTCTATTGCTCTGAGGAGATCAGGAAGAACTGCTTATAACCTCGAGAAAACTTTTCTGCTGGCCACTAAAGGAATGAAAGTGGTGAAGGTAGAATAGCTTTTCCCACACAGGCAGAGGTTCCTAGATTTGGCTAAATCTTTGATGAGGGACACGGGGGAAGGATGATTAACTGACCAAGAGATTTTTAGAAGAAGAAGAAGAAGAAGAAGAAGAAACGTTACATTTATATAGCGCTTTTCCAGAGCTCAAAGCGCTATACAGTAGGGGGAATCTCCTCAACCACCACCAATGAGAAGCATCCACCTGGTTTTAGGATAAAGAAAATAATGCATAAAATCAAACTTAATATCCGTAATGATGAGTTTGAGATGGCTTAAAACATTAGTTTGTCTTGTTTTTCTTCTTTTTGTTTGTTGTTCGGTGGAAACATTCTTGACTACTATCATGAGTAGAATCAGAGTAGGCACTTTGAATGTGAATTGTCATAAAGAGATTGTCATAAAACAGGAATGGTCTTTCAGCTGATAAAACAAAAAAAGATTAATGTTATGTTGATACAGGAAACCCATAGTGACTCGGCTAACGAAGTTGAATGGAAAAAGTAATGGGAAGGTGAATTCATATTGTGCCATAAAAGTGCGAAAAGTGGAGGAGTGGCTGTTCTTTTTCAGAAGAATTTGTTGATGGGCAGCTAATGGTTATAAAGGTCAAATTTGATAATATAAGTTTAGTTTTTATTAATGTTTATGCGCCAACTGTAGGGGCAAATAGAGTTTTTTAATAAATGAACACTTTTGTACTTTTAAATTGTCAGACTGAAGATTATATATTTATGGATGGAGATTTTAATTGAAAATGACAAATTTGATAGGAACACATAAGGAATCAAGAACACATAAAGCCTCACAGAGATCAATGGTAGGGCTCAGTACTGCACATGACTTGTGTGATGTTTGGAGAGTTTTTAATGCGAATGACAAAAAATATACTTGGGCACAGACAAGAGAAAACTCTTTCAATGGCAAGACTTGACAGATTTTATTGTTTTAAACATCAATTGCACACGGTTGAAAATTGTGATATAAAGTCAGTTGGTTTTACGGATCATTTTATTGTTACTTTTAATGGTTTTATAGATAATATAAAACATAGAAGTGCGTATTGGCATTTTAATATTTCTCTTCTTGAAAATGCTTTTGTTAAAGATGTCTTTTGTGAGTTTTTGAAAAACTTTTCGATTGAGAACATGTTTTATACCTCACTTCAACAATGGTGGGTATGTGGGAAAGTTCAGATTCAGCAACTATGCCAACAATACACTTTCAATGTATCCCGGGATATTGCCAGGAATCAAGGAACAAGGAAGTGGAGAAATTAAATAAAGTCTTCCTTGAAGACTTACCAAAAGTCTCAAAAAGTGCTAATAGTAAATTAAAGAAGCCTTTATCCGAAGAAGAACTTTACAAAGCTTTAATGAGTATGCATAATTGCAAAGCACCTGGGATAGACTGTCTTCCTGCAGATTTTTATCAGATTTTTAACATTTTGGGATGTTTTAGGAGACGATCTACTGGAAGTTTTTAACAACAGTCTAGCTGAAGGTCTTCTGCCAGTAAGTTGCAGGAGGGCTGTCATCACTCTCTTGCCAAAAAAGGAGATTTAAGAGAGATTAAATACTGGACTAACCATGACTCTCTTAAGGTAAGAGAGACTCTTAAGGTAGGGATCGCCCGATGGCGGCGGGGCGTTTTCCGGGTCTCTCGCCTCACCGAAAAAGGGCAGAACCGCCTGAAATTTACACCAAGGACGGAACTCCTTGAGACGGATCCGACGAGACTGAGCACGCCCGGATCCGCGGGGGTTTGGGCCGTTTTTAACATTTTCGATCGTTTTCATCGGGGGGTTTTCGTCCACGAATCGATCAAAAAGAGGCCGAACGAGTCAAAATTCTCACCGAGCGTAGTGCTCCTCGAGCCGGATCGAACAAGACCAGGACCAGTTTTTTTTATTTGATGGGGAAAAAACAACTAAGAAAAACGACAAAGTTTTCCAAAAACGCAAAGGCACCCTAGAAGCAGGGTCCCCGGTTTGGAATCGCGACCCGAGAAATGTGCACCTTCCTGGGCACGCAATGGAAGATAGCTAGCATGGAGGAAATCATGTCAGAAATTTTTCTACGTTTTTCAAAAACACAAAGGTACCTGAGAACCATGGTCCCTGGGCTTGATGACTTACCAGATCAAAGTGCACCCTCCTGGGTCAAAAAGCCAATTAACCGATCGGTACTCCCTTGTAGTCCGATGGGTACACCTTGACCCCTGACCCCCTTTGACCGATGCTTTTTACAAATTGACCTCATCCCCACTATTCTTTAGATATAAAAAGATACTATGCATGATTTTTTTCATTTTTGTATTTTTTTTCACTTTCCACGTACCAATGGGTACCACACTAGGTTGACCATTCCCATTCTGTCTCTTCAGCGTCCATCCCACGCGCCGGATTTGTCCTTTTCTGCCCTGCTGCTGTTCCTCCAATATTAAGGAGTGGTCATGCAGTGTAATTTTCGAAAAAACTTATTTTATCACTAAATTGGCTTTTTCCCGTGTACCGATGTGTACGCCTGGTGCTCTTTTATTGGATCAGTCACGGTGATTGATGTCCAGAAATCAAAAAATACAACCGAAATGTACATTTCATCATTTTAGGCTGACAATTCAACAGTTGTTTGCAATTTAATTTGCTTTCTCACTAGTGTCATGGTTGCAATGTAACTCATGGGTACATATTGTCCTGTTTTGGGTTCCTTTATGCTATAAAATGTCCAAAAATCCAAAAATATAACCAAAATGTACATTTCATCATTTTAGGCTGACAATTCAACGGCCGTTTGCAATTTAATTTGCTTTCTCACTAATGTCATGTTTGCTGTGCAACCAATGAGTACATGTGAAACTTTTTCATATGCAAACTTCATTTAATAAGCTTTAATTTAACATAACACACATTGCATTTGGGAAATTATTTCTGAAAAATCAAAGTAACAAATTAAACGGTGATACTGGGATTCTTCTGATTCTTAAGGAAAACCCACAGCAGGAATTGGGGGATGAGATGGTTGAAAAAAGTGTTTATAACAGCTTTTCAAGGTATATATTATCTCTATATATATGTGTTTGTGTGTGTGTGTAAAACTATTTGTATTGTGGATCACAAACAGCAGAAATACATTGCAGAGAGACGTTTAAGTTGTGTAGTGAAAAAAAGGCCGGACTCTTCTGACCCTAAGGAAAACCCGTAGCAGGAATTGGGGGATGATATACTTGCTGCCTCCGGGTGGCGCCCTGAGTCTAAAAATTCAAAAACAGCAAACCAGGTGGGGGAAGTTGTTTGATCAATAGGTGTGAAAGAGACCTCTTTCAATGGTCTGATTCACCTATTTTAATATTCATCTATTTTAAGCAAGCAAGAATTAAAAATGTCTTTACACACACACAAACAAAAGTGTTTATAACAGCTTTTCACTGTATATATTATCTATTTATATATATATATATATATATATATATATATGTGTGTGTGTGTGTGTGTGTGTGTGTGTGTGTGTGTGTGTGTAAAACAGTGTAAAACAATTTGCATTATGGATCACAGACAGCAGAAATACCTTGCAGAGAGGCATTTATGCTGGTTAGTGAACAAAACGCCGCACTCTTCTGACCCTAAGGAAAACCCGTAGCAGGAATTGGGGCAAATGTCGACGGCGTGGCTGGCGTGGCAGGTCTCGTTCGAACCGTCTCGTTGAGTTCTATCCACGGTGTGATTTTTGAGCGATTTGGTAAATTTTTCAGGGCGTTACGGGCGAAAATCCAAAAATCACTACTGTTTGTCAGGGAAAATTCATACCCAGGTGTCCTCCAGGGGCGCGGGTGATATTGAACATAGCCCAGAAAGGCGACTCTTCCTCGGGGAGGCTCAGAGGCACGGAGGGGGTGGAAGTCAGACCCACCATTGCAAAATTAGCTGTCCTGATTTTTCCCTCAAAACGGTCAAAAATTCAAAAAATCGCCCAAATGTCGATGGATCCGGGTGTGGCTGGTCTCCTTCGAACCGACTCGTCGCGTTCTATCCACGGTGTGATTTTCGAGCGTTTTGGTGCATTTTTCGGGGCGTTATGGGCAAAATACCACACCCAAAAATTTCTTTTCAAAAATGTGAAGACAATCAAAAATTCAAAAAATGACCCGAATTTCGGTGTGATTTTTGAGTGTTTTGGTGCATTTTTCAGGCCGTTATGAGCAAAAAACCAAACCCAAAAATTAATTTCTACTCTTTCTAACAGACGTACCCATCGGTCCAGAGTGAAGCCAAAATCGTTAAAATGGGCGTATCTCTTGATCCGAAGGACGAATTTTGAAAACGACTTCACCGCTGACATCAGGGGCCGGCCCGGACGCGCCGACGTCAAACTCAACCGGGTCGGACGAAGTTGAGCGGTCCAGAGTGGACGTTGAACGTTCAGTGAGAAAAATTAACGAAATAGTGGATGAAGGTTGAATCGAGTGATGACCACCCCCCTGGACAGCCCCCCTCGCGAGGCCAACAACTGCGGTGGTTTGTTCCAAATCCGTCGCTCGCTCACCGTTTTGGGCCCCGTCCGAGACCGGTCACGACGTACCGATCGGTACGTGTCCAAGGCTTCACTCTCCGTACGTTTTTCATACAAAAAAATCGTGGTCAGTTCGATCTCGCCGGCGAGACGGTCGCGACGGTGCGTCTCACTCGTTTTTTCCCCAAAGTGGAGTCAAAAATTAATTTTCAAAAATGTGAAGACAATCAAAAAATAAAAAAATGACCCAAATTTCGATGGATCCGGGAGTGGCTGGTCTCGTTCAAATCCAAAAATCAATACTGTTTTTCAGGGAAAATTCATACCTAGGTGTCCTCCAGGGGCGCGGGTGATATTGAACATAGCCCAGAAAGGCGACTCTTCCTCGGGGAGGCTCAGAGGCACGGAGGGGGTGGAAGTCAGACCCACCATTGCAAAATTAGCTGTCCTGATTTTTCCCTCAAAACGGTCAAAAATTCAAAACATCACCCAAATGTCGATGGATCCGGGCGTGGCTGGTCTCGTTCGAACCGACTCGTCGAGTTCTATCCACGGTGTGATTTTCGAGCGTTTTGGTGCATTTTTCAGGGCGTTATGGGGCAAAATACCACACCCAAAAATTTATTTTCAAAAATGTGAAGACAATCAAAAATTCAAAAACTGACCCAAATTCCGGTGTGATTTTCGAGCGTTTTGGTGCATTTTTCAGGCCGTTATGAGCAAAAAACCAAACCCAAAAATTAATTTCTACTCTTTCTAACAGACGTACCCATCGGTCCAGAGTGAAGCCAAAATCGATAAAATGGGCATATCTCTTGATCCGAAGGACGAATTTTGAAAACGACTTCACCGCTGACATCAGGGGGCCGGCCCGGACACGCCGACGCCAAACTCAACCGGGTCGGACAAAGTTGAGCGGTCCAGAGTGGACGTTGAACGGTTAGTGAGAAATTTACGAAATAGTGGACGAAGGTTGAATCGAGTGATGGCCGCCCCCCTGGACAGCCCCCCTCGCGAGGCCAACAACTGCGGTGGTTTTTTCCGGATCCGTCGCTCGCTCACCGTTTTGGGCCCCGTCCGAGACCGGTCACGACGTACCGATCGGTACGTGTCCAAGGCTTCACTCTCCGTACGTTTTTCATACAAAAAAATCGTGGTCAGTTCGATCGCGCCGGCGAGACGGTCGCGACGGTGCGTCTCACTCGTTTTTTCCCCAAAGTGGAGTCAAAAATTAATTTTCAAAAATGTGAAGACAATCAAAAAATAAAAAAATGACCCAAATTTCGATGGATCCGGGAGTGGCTGGTCTCGTTCAAATCCAAAAATCAATACTGTTTTTCAGGGAAAATTCATACCTAGGTGTCCTCCAGGGGCACGGGTGATATTGAACATAGCCCAGAAAGGCGACTCTTCCTCGGGGAGGCTCAGAGGCACGGAGGGGGTGGAAGTCAGACCCACCATTGCAAAATTAGCTGTCCTGATTTTTCCCTCAAAACGGTCAAAAATTCAAAACATCACCCAAATGTCGATGGATCCGGGCGTGGCTGGTCTCGTTCGAACCGACTCGTCGAGTTCTATCCACGGTGTGATTTTCGAGCGTTTTGGTGCATTTTTCAGGGCGTTATGGGGCAAAATACCACACCCAAAAATTTATTTTCAAAAATGTGAAGACAATCAAAAATTCAAAAACTGACCCAAATTCCGGTGTGATTTTCGAGCGTTTTGGTGCATTTTTCAGGCCGTTATGAGCAAAAAACCAAACCCAAAAATTAATTTCTACTCTTTCTAACAGACGTACCCATCGGTCCAGAGTGAAGCCAAAATCGATAAAATGGGCATATCTCTTGATCCGAAGGACGAATTTTGAAAACGACTTCACCGCTGACATCAGGGGGCCGGCCCGGACGTGCCGACGCCTAACTCAACCGGGTCGGACGAAGTTGAGCGGTCCAGAGTGGACATTGAACGTTCAGTGAGAAAAATTTACGAAATAGTGGACGAAGGTTGAATCGAGTGATGACCACCCCCCTGGACAGCCCCCCTCGCGAGGCCAACAACCGCGGTGGTTTGTTCCAAATCCGTCGCTCGCTCACCGTTTTGGGCCCCGTCCGAGACCGGTCACGACGTACCGATCGGTACGTGTCCAAGGCTTCACTCTCCGTACGTTTTTCATACAAAAAAATCGTGGTCAGTTCGATCGCGCCGGCGAGACGGTCGCGACGGTGCGTCTCACTCGTTTTTTCCCCAAAGTGGAGTCAAAAATTAATTTTCAAAAATGTGAAGACAATCAAAAAATAAAACAATGACCCAAATTTCGATGGATCCGGGAGTGGCTGGTCTCGTTCAAATCCAAAAATCAATACTGTTTTTCAGGGAAAATTCATACCTAGGTGTCCTCCAGGGGCACGGGTGATATTGAACATAGCCCAGAAAGGCGACTCTTCCTCGGGGAGGCTCAGAGGCACGGAGGGGGTGGAAGTCAGACCCACCATTGCAAAATTAGCTGTCCTGATTTTTCCCTCAAAACGGTCAAAAATTCAAAACATCGCCCAAATGTCGATGGATCCGGGCGTGGCTGGTTTCCTTCGAACCGACTCGTCGAGTTCTATCCACGGTGTGATTTTCGAGCGTTTTGGTGCATTTTTCAGGCCGTTATGAGCAAAAAACCAAACCCAAAAATTAATTTCTACTCTTTCTAACAGACGTACCCATCGGTCCAGAGTGAAGCTAAAATCGATAAAATGGGCGTATCTCTTGATCCGAAGGACGAATTTTGAAAACGACTTCACCGCTGACATCAGGGGGCCGGCCCGGACACGCCGACGCCAAACTCAACCGGGTCGGACAAAGTTGAGCGGTCCAGAGTGGACGTTGAACGGTTAGTGAGAAATTTACGAAATAGTGGACGAAGGTTGAATCGAGTGATGACCACCCCCCTGGACAGCCCCCCTCGCGAGGCCAACAACCGCGGTGGTTTGTTCCAAATCCGTCGCTCGCTCACCGTTTTTGGCCCCGTCCGAGACCGGTCACGACGTACCGATCGGTACGTGTCCAAGGCTTCACTCTCCGTACGTTTTTCATACAAAAAAATCGTGGTCAGTTCGATCGCGCCGGCGAGACGGTCGCGACGGTGCGTCTCACTCGTTTTTTCCCCAAAGTGGAGTCAAAAATTAATTTTCAAAAATGTGAAGACAATCAAAAAATAAAACAATGACCCAAATTTCGATGGATCCGGGAGTGGCTGGTCTCGTTCAAATCCAAAAATCAATACTGTTTTTCAGGGAAAATTCATACCTAGGTGTCCTCCAGGGGCACGGGTGATATTGAACATAGCCCAGAAAGGCGACTCTTCCTCGGGGAGGCTCAGAGGCACGGAGGGGGTGGAAGTCAGACCCACCATTGCAAAATTAGCTGTCCTGATTTTTCCCTCAAAACGGTCAAAAATTCAAAACATCGCCCAAATGTCGATGGATCCGGGCGTGGCTGGTTTCCTTCGAACCGACTCGTCGAGTTCTATCCACGGTGTGATTTTCGAGCGTTTTGGTGCATTTTTCAGGCCGTTATGAGCAAAAAACCAAACCCAAAAATTAATTTCTACTCTTTCTAACAGACGTACCCATCGGTCCAGAGTGAAGCTAAAATCGATAAAATGGGCGTATCTCTTGATCCGAAGGACGAATTTTGAAAACGACTTCACCGCTGACATCAGGGGGCCGGCCCGGACACGCCGACGCCAAACTCAACCGGGTCGGACAAAGTTGAGCGGTCCAGAGTGGACGTTGAACGGTTAGTGAGAAATTTACGAAATAGTGGACGAAGGTTGAATCGAGTGATGGCCGCCCCCCTGGACAGCCCCCCTCGCGAGGCCAACAACCGCCGTGGTTTTTTCCGGATCCGTCGCTCGCTCACCGTTTTGGGCCCCGTCCGAGACCGGTCACGACGTACCGATCGGTACGTGTCCAAGGCTTCACTCTCCGTACGTTTTTCATACAAAAAAATCGTGGTCAGTTCGATCGCGCCGGCGAGACGGTCGCGACGGTGCGTCTCACTCGTTTTTTCCCCAAAGTGGAGTCAAAAATTAATTTTCAAAAATGTGAAGACAATCAAAAAATAAAAAAATGACCCAAATTTCGATGGATCCGGGAGTGGCTGGTCTCGTTCAAATCCAAAAATCAATACTGTTTTTCAGGGAAAATTCATACCTAGGTGTCCTCCAGGGGCACGGGTGATATTGAACATAGCCCAGAAAGGCGACTCTTCCTCGGGGAGGCTCAGAGGCACGGAGGGGGTGGAAGTCAGACCCACCATTGCAAAATTAGCTGTCCTGATTTTTCCCTCAAAACGGTCAAAAATTCAAAAAATCGCCCAAATGTCGATGGATCCGGGTGTGGCTGGTCTCCTTCGAACCGACTCGTCGCGTTCTATCCACGGTGTGATTTTCGAGCGTTTTGGTGCATTTTTCAGGGCGTTATGGGCAAAATACCACACCCAAAAATTTATTTTCAAAAATGTGAAGACAATCAAAAATTCAAAAAATGACCCGAATTTCGGTGTGATTTTTGAGTGTTTTGGTGCATTTTTCAGGCCGTTATGAGCAAAAAACCAAACCCAAAAATTAATTTCTACTCTTTCTAACAGACGTACCCATCGGTCCAGAGTGAAGCCAAAATCGTTAAAATGGGCGTATCTCTTGATCCGAAGGACGAATTTTGAAAACGACTTCACCGCTGACATCAGGGGCCGGCCCGGACGCGCCGACGTCAAACTCAACCGGGTCGGACGAAGTTGAGCGGTCCAGAGTGGACGTTGAACGTTCAGTGAGAAAAATTAACGAAATAGTGGATGAAGGTTGAATCGAGTGATGACCACCCCCCTGGACAGCCCCCCTCGCGAGGCCAACAACCGCGGTGGTTTGTTCCAAATCCGTCGCTCGCTCACCGTTTTGGGCCCCGTCCGAGACCGGTCACGACGTACCGATCGGTACGTGTCCAAGGCTTCACTCTCCGTACGTTTTTCATACAAAAAAATCGTGGTCAGTTCGATCGCGCCGGCGAGACGGTCGCGACGGTGCGTCTCACTCGTTTTTTCCCCAAAGTGGAGTCAAAAATTAATTTTCAAAAATGTGAAGACAATCAAAAAATAAAAAAATGACCCAAATTTCGATGGATCCGGGAGTGGCTGGTCTCGTTCAAATCCAAAAATCAATACTGTTTTTCAGGGAAAATTCATACCTAGGTGTCCTCCAGGGGCACGGGTGATATTGAACATAGCCCAGAAAGGCGACTCTTCCTCGGGGAGGCTCAGAGGCACGGAGGGGGTGGAAGTCAGACCCACCATTGCAAAATTAGCTGTCCTGATTTTTCCCTCAAAACGGTCAAAAATTCAAAACATCGCCCAAATGTCGATGGATCCGGGCGTGGCTGGTCTCCTTCGAACCGACTCGTCGAGTTCTATCCACGGTGTGATTTTCGAGCGTTTTGGTGCATTTTTCAGGGCGTTATGGGCAAAATACCACACCCAAAAATTTATTTTCAAAAATGTGAAGACAATCAAAAATTCAAAAAATGACCCGAATTTCGGTGTGATTTTTGAGTGTTTTGGTGCATTTTTCAGGCCGTTATGAGCAAAAAACCAAACCCAAAAATTAATTTCTACTCTTTCTAACAGACGTACCCATCGGTCCAGAGTGAAGCCAAAATCGTTAAAATGGGCGTATCTCTTGATCCGAAGGACGAATTTTGAAAACGACTTCACCGCTGACATCAGGGGGCCGGCCCGGACGCGCCGACGTCAAACTCAACCGGGTCGGACGAAGTTGAGCGGTCCAGAGTGGACGTTGAACGTTCAGTGAGAAAAATTAACGAAATAGTGGATGAAGGTTGAATCGAGTGATGACCACCCCCCTGGACAGCCCCCCTCGCGAGGCCAACAACCGCGGTGGTTTGTTCCAAATCCGTCGCTCGCTCACCGTTTTGGGCCCCGTCCGAGACCGGTCACGACGTACCGATCGGTACGTGTCCAAGGCTTCACTCTCCGTACGTTTTTCATACAAAAAAATCGTGGTCAGTTCGATCGCGCCGGCGAGACGGTCGCGACGGTGCGTCTCACTCGTTTTTTCCCCAAAGTGGAGTCAAAAATTAATTTTCAAAAATGTGAAGACAATCAAAAAATAAAAAAATGACCCAAATTTCGATGGATCCGGGAGTGGCTGGTCTCGTTCAAATCCAAAAATCACTACTGTTTTTCAGGGAAAATTCATACCTAGGTGTCCTCCAGGGGCGCGGGTGATATTGAACATAGCCCAGAAAGGCGACTCTTCCTCGGGGAGGCTCAGAGGCACGGAGGGGGTGGAAGTCAGACCCACCATTGCAAAATTAGCTGTCCTGATTTTTCCCTCAAAACGGTCAAAAATTAAAAAAATCGCCCAAATGTCGATGGATCCGGGTGTGGCTGGTCTCCTTCGAACCGACTCGTCGCGTTCTATCCACGGTGTGATTTTCGAGCGTTTTGATGCATTTTTCAGGGCGTTATGGGCAAAATACCACACCCAAAAATTTATTTTCAAAAATGTGAAGACAATCAAAAATTCAAAAAATGACCCGAATTTCGGTGTGATTTTTGAGTGTTTTGGTGCATTTTTCAGGCCGTTATGAGCAAAAAACCAAACCCAAAAATTAATTTCTACTCTTTCTAACAGACGTACCCATCGGTCCAGAGTGAAGCCAAAATCGTTAAAATGGGCGTATCTCTTGATCCGAAGGACGAATTTTGAAAACGACTTCACCGCTGACATCAGGGGCCGGCCCGGACGCGCCGACGCCTAACTCAACCGGGTCGGACGAAGTTGAGCGGTCCAGAGTGGACGTTGAACGGTTAGTGAGAAAAATTAACGAAATAGTGGACGAAGGTTGAATTGAGTGATGACCACCCCCCTGGACAGCCCCCCTCGCGAGGCCAACAACTGCGGTGGTTTGTTCCAAATCCGTCGCTCGCTCACCGTTTTGGGCCCCGTCCGAGACCGGTCACGACGTACCGATCGGTACGTGTCCAAGGCTTCACTCTCCGTACGTTTTTCATACAAAAAAATCGTGGTCAGTTCGATCGCGCCGGCGAGACGGTCGCGACGGTGCGTCTCACTCGTTTTTTCCCCAAAGTGGAGTCAAAAATTAATTTTCAAAAATGTGAAGACAATCAAAAAATAAAAAAATGACCCAAATTTCGATGGATCCGGGAGTGGCTGGTCTCGTTCAAATCCAAAAATCAATACTGTTTTTCAGGGAAAATTCATACCTAGGTGTCCTCCAGGGGCGCGGGTGATATTGAACATAGCCCAGAAAGGCGACTCTTCCTCGGGGAGGCTCAGAGGCACGGAGGGGGTGGAAGTCAGACCCACCATTGCAAAATTAGCTGTCCTGATTTTTCCCTCAAAACGGTCAAAAATTCAAAAAATCGCCCAAATGTCGATGGATCCGGGTGTGGCTGGTCTCCTTCGAACCGACTCGTCGCGTTCTATCCACGGTGTGATTTTCGAGCGTTTTGGTGCATTTTTCAGGGCGTTATGGGCAAAATACCACACCCAAAAATTTATTTTCAAAAATGTGAAGACAATCAAAAATTCAAAAAATGACCCGAATTTCGGTGTGATTTTTGAGTGTTTTGGTGCATTTTTCAGGCCGTTATGAGCAAAAAACCAAACCCAAAAATTAATTTCTACTCTTTCTAACAGACGTACCCATCGGTCCAGAGTGAAGCCAAAATCGTTAAAATGGGCGTATCTCTTGATCCGAAGGACGAATTTTGAAAACGACTTCACCGCTGACATCAGGGGCCGGCCCGGACGCGCCGACGTCAAACTCAACCGGGTCGGACGAAGTTGAGCGGTCCAGAGTGGACGTTGAACGGTTCAGTGAGAAAAATTAACGAAATAGTGGACGAAGGTTGAATCGAGTGATGACCACCCCCCTGGACAGCCCCCCTCGCG
This sequence comes from Rhodeus uyekii, assembly GCA_037043235.1. Classification (NCBI taxonomy): domain Eukaryota; kingdom Metazoa; phylum Chordata; class Actinopteri; order Cypriniformes; family Acheilognathidae; genus Rhodeus; species Rhodeus uyekii. The sequence goes on from JAWRVZ010000557.1 coordinate 79,206, forward strand.
AGGCCAACAACTGCGGTGGTTTGTTCCAAATCCGTCGCTCGCTCACCGTTTTGGGCCCCGTCCGAGACCGGTCACGACGTACCGATCGGTACGTGTCCAAGGCTTCACTCTCCGTACGTTTTTCATACAAAAAAATCGTGGTCAGTTCGATCGCGCCGGCGAGACGGTCGCGACGGTGCGTCTCACTCGTTTTTTCCCCAAAGTGGAGTCAAAAATTAATTTTCAAAAATGTGAAGACAATCAAAAAATAAAAAAATGACCCAAATTTCGATGGATCCGGGAGTGGCTGGTCTCGTTCAAATCCAAAAATCAATACTGTTTTTCAGGGAAAATTCATACCTAGGTGTCCTCCAGGGGCGCGGGTGATATTGAACATAGCCCAGAAAGGCGACTCTTCCTCGGGGAGGCTCAGAGGCACGGAGGGGGTGGAAGTCAGACCCACCATTGCAAAATTAGCTGTCCTGATTTTTCCCTCAAAACGGTCAAAAATTCAAAAAATCGCCCAAATGTCGATGGATCCGGGTGTGGCTGGTCTCCTTCGAACCGACTCGTCGCGTTCTATCCACGGTGTGATTTTCGAGCGTTTTGGTGCATTTTTCAGGGCGTTATGGGCAAAATACCACACCCAAAAATTTATTTTCAAAAATGTGAAGACAATCAAAAATTCAAAAAATGACCCGAATTTCGGTGTGATTTTTGAGTGTTTTGGTGCATTTTTCAGGCCGTTATGAGCAAAAAACCAAACCCAAAAATTAATTTCTACTCTTTCTAACAGACGTACCCATCGGTCCAGAGTGAAGCCAAAATCGTTAAAATGGGCGTATCTCTTGATCCGAAGGACGAATTTTGAAAACGACTTCACCGCTGACATCAGGGGCCGGCCCGGACGCGCCGACGTCAAACTCAACCGGGTCGGACGAAGTTGAGCGGTCCAGAGTGGACGTTGAACGTTCAGTGAGAAAAATTAACGAAATAGTGGACGAAGGTTGAATCGAGTGATGACCACCCCCCTGGACAGCCCCCCTCGCGAGGCCAACAACTGCGGTGGTTTGTTCCAAATCCGTCGCTCGCTCACCGTTTTGGGCCCCGTCCGAGACCGGTCACGACGTACCGATCGGTACGTGTCCAAGGCTTCACTCTCCGTACGTTTTTCATACAAAAAAATCGTGGTCAGTTCGATCGCGCCGGCGAGACGGTCGCGACGGTGCGTCTCACTCGTTTTTTCCCCAAAGTGGAGTCAAAAATGAATTTTCAAAAATGTGAAGACAATCAAAAAATAAAAAAATGACCCAAATTTCGATGGATCCGGGAGTGGCTGGTCTCGTTCAAATCCAAAAATCACTACTGTTTTTCAGGGAAAATTCATACCTAGGTGTCCTCCAGGGGCGCGGGTGATATTGAACATAGCCCAGAAAGGCGACTCTTCCTCGGGGAGGCTCAGAGGCACGGAGGGGGTGGAAGTCAGACCCACCATTGCAAAATTAGCTGTCCTGATTTTTCCCTCAAAACGGTCAAAAATTAAAAAAATCGCCCAAATGTCGATGGATCCGGGTGTGGCTGGTCTCCTTCGAACCGACTCGTCGCGTTCTATCCACGGTGTGATTTTCGAGCGTTTTGATGCATTTTTCAGGGCGTTATGGGCAAAATACCACACCCAAAAATTTATTTTCAAAAATGTGAAGACAATCAAAAATTCAAAAAATGACCCGAATTTCGGTGTGATTTTTGAGTGTTTTGGTGCATTTTTCAGGCCGTTATGAGCAAAAAACCAAATCCAAAAATTAATTTCTACTCTTTCTAACAGACGTACCCATCGGTCCAGAGTGAAGCCAAAATCGTTAAAATGGGCGTATCTCTTGATCCGAAGGACGAATTTTGAAAACGACTTCACCGCTGACATCAGGGGCCGGCCCGGACGCGCCGACGCCAAACTCAACCGGGTCGGACGAAGTTGAGCGGTCCAGAGTGGACGTTGAACGTTCAGTGAGAAAAATTAACGAAATAGTGGACGAAGGTTGAATCGAGTGATGACCACCCCCCTGGACAGCCCCCCTCGCGAGGCCAACAACCGCCGTGGTTTTTTCCGGATCCGTCGCTCGCTCACCGTTTTGGGCCCCGTCCGAGACCGGTCACGACGTACCGATCGGTACGTGTCCAAGGCTTCACTCTCCGTACGTTTTTCATACAAAAAAATCGTGGTCAGTTCGATCGCGCCGGCGAGACGGTCGCGACGGTGCGTCTCACTCGTTTTTTCCCCAAAGTGGAGTCAAAAATGAATTTTCAAAAATGTGAAGACAATCAAAAAATAAAAAAATGACCCAAATTTCGATGGATCCGGGAGTGGCTGGTCTCGTTCAAATCCAAAAATCACTACTGTTTTTCAGGGAAAATTCATACCTAGGTGTCCTCAAGGGGCGTGGGTGATATTGAACATAGCCCAGAAAGGCGACTCTTCCTCGGGGAGGCTCAGAGGCACGGAGGGGGTGGAAGTCAGACCCACCATTGCAAAATTAGCTGTCCTGATTTTTCCCTCAAAACGGTAAAAAATTCAAAACATCGCCCAAATGTCGATGGATCCGGGCGTGGCTGGTCTCGGTCGAACCGACTCGTCGAGTTCTATCCACGGTGTGATTTTCGAGCGTTTTGGTGCATTTTTCAGGGCGTTATGGGCAAAATACCACACCCAAAAATGTATTTTCAAAAATGTGAAGACAATCAAAAATTCAAAAAATGACCCAAATTCCGGTGTGATTTTCGAGCGTTTTGATGCATTTTTCAGGCCGTTATGAGCAAAAAACCAAACCCAAAAATTAATTTCTACTCTTTCTAACAGACGTACCCATCGGTCCAGAGTGAAGCCAAAATCGTTAAAATGGGCGTATCTCTTGATCCGAAGGACGAATTTTGAAAACGACTTCACCGCTGACATCAGGGGGCCGGCCCGGACGCGCCAACGGCAAACTCAACCAGGTCGGACGAAGTTGAGCGGTCCAGAGTGGACTGTAGGGGATTTACAGTTAAGACCCGAGGACCAGATATGTTGAATGAAGACCAGGAGTCAGAAGTGCAGTCAATAGAAGAAATTTTAGTGAAGTTTAGTTTGCAGTTTCATCAGCAGAAGCCAGCTTCAGGTCTCACAAGGAGTTCGTAGGCCGCCCCAATTACAACAACATTGTTACAGCAATTATACTCTAACAGAGGGTGCTAACTACGTCAATGATGACGTTTAAATGATTCTGATTGGCTAAGAAAGAAAGAAAGACAGATAAACAAAACTAGTAATTTTCCACACAAGAGCAGAACAGTCTGAAGCATATCTTCGTTGATCACGTGGTTGACGGGTTCGTGACGTGGCTTGTCGAGAACAACAAGTCATTCCGTCTCCTGATGGTGCCAGTTAATCACCTCACCAATACAGACCATATTAACACACACACACAAATACACAGCTTCTCCAAGGCTGAACTCGGCTCAGGCTCCAACTATAAACCAAAACATTCTGATAACATTCTCTATCTTTTGAGAAGTGCTGACAATATTCATCCTTACTCGATGGAAAAATACAGAAGAGTAAAGAAAGGTTTTAACTAATAAAAAAATCCCTCAAATAAGAAAGGGAAAAGAACATATGAAAAATAAAATAAAGAAACATATGAAAATTAAGACAAAGAAAAGAATATAGGTACAAATAAAGAAAAATGAAAGAATATATATACAAGCGGCAATGGATTTCCGAATAGTATCTTTCAGTCCCCCCTTATAAGGCCAAATGTGTAGTGAAACAACACATCTGGGCTATCAATTAATGCCGCTACAAATTGATATATTCACCCTTGCTCTAATTCCGGTTAAAATTGTATAAAATAAAATATGTTTTCCCTTCACAGACTTAACTGGAACAGAATATCTTACAGAGCACAGAGTGTGTTATTGACCTTCAAAACAAAAGACATGGTTGTATAAACATCTTACACTGTTATTATGAATAAAAATTAAATACATTTTTATTCTCTAGAAGCCGAAATAAATGGGAAAATAGTTTTACATCCCCAACAAAATCCCCACACCAGGTATTAGGTTAAAAGTGTCACGTCTACTGGTATAATCACCCATCATTGCATGAAAATATCAAGATATACACTTTGTTGTTGTTGTTGTAAATAAACCAAAAACAAAACAATTTCCAATTCATTGTAGAATACATGAAATAAGAGGGTAAATCTATTTCACTACACCAATTAAAATCAAAGGTGGTCTAAATAAAAATAAACAATGAAAGAATAGATAACTCCCATAATAATCTGTCTAAGCTTTGAGTTTCTACTGAAAGTATCATTCATTTATCAGGCAAATAGCATGTACCATCTTAATTGCAGAACATCTTAAAATTTTCTTTTTCAAAAACAGAAATAAAAAAATGAAACAAATTCAAATAATCATTTCAATAATTATTTCCACTGAAACAAAATAATTTCACAGTATTCAAACCATGTTAACATTCCAAAATTCAAAATCAAATAATAATGATTTCCTTTAGTCAATTTTGTTCTCAGTATCTCAGTTTGTTAAATCTGCTTATGTGTTATGACCAAAATCTAAACCCTTTCATTGTCATTTGGCTCATCAGATAACTATTAGGTTTGCTATCTTTCAAATTTGTAATAAGCTGAACAAGAACTGTCAGATTTTCATAATTTATTAATTTAAAAGTATTCTTAAACTGATCCAAATTCATATCTGAATTTTCTGTTCATAACATTCATTTTATTTATTTTCATTTTAATTACTTGTCAAGGTATTTCTCCATCAAATGTTTAGACTTTCTGATCCCACAAATATTATCAGCATTGCCTTAAAAACAAAAATATGATATTAACTCAACTCAACCTTATTTATAAAGCACTTTCAACACCACTATGTGGAAACCAAAGTGCTAACCAAATAAAAATTAATGAAAGCATAAATAAAGCATAATACACACTAACAAACGGCAGATTTCAAAATACTTTCAAATGCTATTGAAAACAGATGAGTTTTTAGCACACTATGAAATAAACCGAGAGTAGAAGAAGATTTATCAGAGAGAGATAGTCTTAGAGCTGCAACAGAGAAGGCCCAATCACCTTTGCATTTTAGGCGAGATCAAGGAATCATTAGTTGTAATTGATCTTTTGAACGCAGGGACCTATTTGAGTGATGCAGAATGATTAGATCTGAAATATTCTCTGGTTCTAACCCATGTAAAGCTTTAAAAACATATAGCAACACTTTATAATGAATTCTGAAACGTATAGGAAGCCATTGTTGTTAGATAAGCACTGGAATGTGTTCTCTCTCTTCGTAGTTAGAAACCTAGCAGCTGAATTCTGAACGAGCTGCAGGAGAGAGAGACCTGACTCACACCCAGATACATTATAATTCAAACGGCATAAAAGCATGCACAACTTTCTCCATGTCATAAAAACAGAGGATAGACTTCAACTTAGATATAGAGCTAAGATGATTAAAACTATTTTTAACAATGCATTAATTTGGTGATCAAATTTGAGCTCAGAGTCAAAAATGCCTCCTAGGTTTTTCAAACTATAAAGATTTTTCCCTGAAAGGAATCCCGGGCAGTCAATGACATCACAAAGACATCCCTTATTACCAAATAAAATAAACTCAGACTCATTCAGCTGGAGAAAATTGTTAGCCAGCACTTAACTTTATCTAAACATTCAAACAAAGATTGAATGGATACTTGATAATAAATGTGAGAGTCATTAGCATACAAATTATAATGAATGGCATATTTTTCAAAATCACTCCCAAAGGAAGCATATAGAGGGAGAACAAAACTGGCCCCAAATTGAGCCATGAGGGACCCCATACAAGAGAGGGGTAACGGATGAAAAGAAAATCCCAGGATTAGGGAAGGAGTGATCAGGAACAGCTGGGAATGATTAAGGGAAACAAGGAGGCAGGGCAGGCACTAACGAGACACAAACACATGGGAGAGAGAGCAGTGCCACGGTTCTGTCCACTAGAACACTATTAACACTGGAAAAAGAGACAGAACCGTGACACTACCCCCCCCCCCCCCCCCCCCCCCCTCTAAGGAGCGCCACCTGGCGTTCCAACATGAAACAAAACCCCATACCACACCGCATGAAACATACAGGACAGGGAGCTAGAACAAAAAATATATATATATATTTAATAAAATAAAGGAAAATAGACAATATCAATGAAAATCAAAAACAGAGTAACCAAAGGAAAATGCAAATGCCAAAAAGTCCAAACCACAAAACCCAGAAAAAACAGTCCACAAAACCAAGGAAGAGAAAAACCAAAAAAAAAAACATACTAGTGTCCATGGAGGAGGAACAGGGGGAACGAGCCAGGGTGGCTCAAGCAGAGCCGGTAGATCAGGCGGAACCGGCGGGTTGAGCCAAGTCGGCTCCGGTAGGTCCGGTAGATCAGAGTTCAGGCGAGCAGAGTTCAGGCGAGCAGAGTTCAGGCGAGCAGAGTTCAGGCGAGCAGAGTTCAGGCGAGCAGAGTTCAGGCGAGCAGAGTTCAGGCGAGCAGAGTTCAGGCAGGCCGAGTTCAGGCAGGCCGAGTTCAGGCAGGCCGAGTTCAGGCAGGCCGAGTTCAGGCAGGCCGAGTTCAGGCAGGCCGAGTTCAGGCAGGCCGAGTTCAGGCAGGCCGAGTTCAGGCTGCACGGGCTCTGGGTCGGCCGGCGGGTCAGGCTGCGCGGGCTCTGGGTCGGCCGGCGGGTCAGGCTGCGCGGGCTCTGGGTCGGCCGGCGGGTCAGGCTGCGCGGGCTCTGGGTCGGCCGGCGGGTCAGGCTGCGCGGGCTCTGGGTCGGCCGGCGGGTCAGGCTGCGCGGGCTCTGGGTGGACAGCCCCGTGCGTCCTCCAGGCACGCAGGACTGCCAACACGAAAAAAAGGTCGACCGCCCTCTTGGCCATGACAGGGCTGATAAGCGGTGTTGCTGCCCCCTGGCCGACTGCGGGTTCTGGGGCCACCTCCTGGCCAGTAGAAGGGGACGAAACCCTCCTCCTCCTCCCCCGCATACAACGACCGGCAGCGGGCTCTGGGCCGGCGGCCTCCGGGCCGGCAGCAGGCTCTGGAACGGTGACCTCCGCGTTGGCAGCAGGCACTGGGACGACGGTCTCTGGGCCAGCAGAGGGTTCTGGAACGGCGGGCTCCGGGCCGGCAGCGGGCACTGGGACGGCGGTCTCCGGGCAAACAGCAGGAATGGTCTCAGGACCGACTCTATTCCTCCTCCTCCTACGGGATTTGGAGCTTCCTGCTTGTGCCGGTACTGCAGCAGCTTGGGCTACCTCTGGGGGTGCTGCGGCAGCGCGGGCCGCCTCCGGGTCGACAGTGGGCGAGGCAGACCCGTTCCTTCTCCTCCCTCTTACGAACGGGGACAGCGGAGGACTGGGGACCTGGCAGTGAGTGGGGAAAATCGGGGGAGGGCCAAGAGGAGGAAGGCCACCCTTCCCATCACGATTGTAAACAAACCCCACAAACTGCCAAAACGATAAGATCACCAGCATTTCCATCTCCCAGGCACGGACGGGCTCATTGAGGCTGCTGTTAAAAATGTCCTTGAGTTTGTCGTTGCTGATGTTTAGCCCCTCCGCTTCGAAGAGGAACAGGTAGGCGAACTCCTTTACAGTGGCTCCTCCTTGCCGAAGGGAAAGGAGCCTGTTGCGTTGGCTCGCCTGCTGTTGAGCGGAGGGATAAGGGGACGGAAATCAGAAGATTCCCATTGTAGCACTCGTCCGTAGCGCCCCTCAAAAAAAATATATAAATAAATAAATAAATAAATTATCCAATTCCCGCTGAGTCCAGTAATGGTGGCGTCGTAATGTCACGACAGAACCGTGACACAAAGACACTCAATGAAAATCTTATGGTCAACGGTATCAAATGACGCAGTTAGAGTTAACAGTAATGAAAAACAACACTTTCTAAAATCCACACTAGGTAGAATATCATTTATAACTCGTGTGTTGGGCCAGAAACATACTGTAAAAAAAAAAAAAATCAAAAGGCTCTAATAAAGGTACAAAATCTTTCGCCAAGGGCTTTAAAGAACCACAAACATTTATGTTGAAGTCTCTCAAAATTAAAAATATTGTCAAAAAAAAAGGGACCATCCCAATAAAAGTTCAGAGAACTCATGTATAAAATCCCCATTCCTGTTTGGAGGTCTATATATTAGGGCAGATAACAGATTTAGACAAATTCAATATTATTAACTGAGTTTCAAACCTTCTAATTACTCAGTAAGTAAATGTTCTGCCCTTGAGTTTATCTTTGAAAATATTACTTGTGCTTTAATCCCTAAGTCACACAGACAGTCTCATAGCTGCTGTTTCATTAGCCCTTTTGTATGAATGGCTGATCTAATGTCATGCATCCACTTAATGCAGGGTTTCTCAACCTTTTGCCTATTGCGACCCACTTTTTTTTGTATGACAGTCCTACGACCCACTAAGGCTAGAAATAAATAAATAAAAATAGTAAATAATAAGTAATGAAAAATAATGAAATAATTTGTTAGACCTATACTGTGTGTGCTCATAATTAAATTCACAAAACACTTTTTCAAAAATTAGGCAGACTATGAAACGAACTGATTTATTTATTTTCACTCACGTTCACACACGTTAATGTGACATTTGAGCCTGCCGCTCTGAAACGATGATATCCAGACGCGGTGAAATTGGGGAAAGGGCCACTCGTAGTGTCGCACTCAAACTAGAAGTTGTCAGTCTATTCCTGCCTTTTGTTTTCGTTGCAGTCACCGTCGAAAATCCCGACTCGCAAAGATAGGTAGTGCTAAATGGCAGAAGAAACTTTCTGTAGCTGTCGTGAGCGACACAATACTGCTTTGCTGTCTTTTAAGTACATCGTGCTTTCGCACAAAATAATCCACAGGTTTACCGACACATGTTGGATGTTTAGTCTGAAGGTGACGTTTTGATGGCTTCATGGACTCCTTTGCTTTGAGACCTCACCACACTCAACCTATTGTGGTTTTTCGTCCGACGTAGTAAATCCATATTTAATATAGGCTACAGTGAGCCCTCGCTACTTCGCGGTTCGACCATCGCGGATTCACGACTTCGCGGACTTTTTTCATTACGTATGTATGTATTATAAAAGAAATATATCGCTGATTTTCCGGAAATTTCGAAAATAGACGCGATATATGAACATTAAAATCAGCTTGCCTGGGTGGGCCTGGGCCCCCTCATTTACATGTTCGGCCCCCTCAGATTTTCAATTGTTTAAAATCGCAACTGTGAAAACGGAATTAAAAGCACATATCGCCCTCTGCACAAAACGATCGCAACGCACCCCCAAAGTCAACATTGGCGCGCTGCGCATTGCATCATAACTGGTTCTGGTAGAGTGGTTAAGGCGCTAGACTAGAAATCCATTGGGGTTTCCCAGCACAGGTTCGAATCCTGCCGACTATGTTACGCTCGCCCACCACCCCTGTCAACCATCTCGCGCAGTTTTGCCCCTCATTTTAAGATGGGCCCCTTCAAAAAAAAAATCTGGCTACTCCCCTGGAACACAGTAAAACTCTCGCGACCCCCTCTGTAATGTTCCGCGACCCCCTGGTTGAGAAACAGTGTCTTAATGGATGAAAATCAATAAAAACTTTTTATAAGTTAATTTCACTCCTTTGATCGCCCACGGGCCTTCATAAATGTGAGGGTGCTCTCTGGATAATTTGGAGGGTGACTTAGCCAATGTGTCACACTATCTCTGCCGTCAAGTCTATAACACTTGGATCACTCATAGTTGATAGTATTTAAATTTAGACCCTCGGTTGAATTTAGACAGGGGTTTAAAACCCCATAATGGACGGCAATCTTCAGCTTCACAATTTCAACTTACACAATTATTTAAACTAATCCAGAGAATAACTTGAAATTAACATCATAAATGACAAAATTAGTCATATTTACCACTAGCAGACCAAGTTGGATATTCAGTCCAATTAAAGCTCGTCCCATGTTTTGTATCGTCGTTTCATCAGATCCCATCAGAATTATCGGCTTCTGTATAGATTGTCAATTCACTTAACCCATCTGTAATGATCAAACTATCATTCCAGAGGTTAATGACACATATTCACACTATGGGGACATACAAAACTCACACACACTCAGACATGAATACAAATCGCTCATTTCAAGGTTTACTTCTGTTATTTATTCTACAAAGATTTAAGCTTTAAAATCTTCTCTAGGTTTAACTTATTCAGTTTAAAAGCATCTCTGTTTATACTTGTTTTTAGAAAAGTTTGCTAGGTTGTTTTAGTTCCTTTATCATTTTGATAACAGAGTGCCATCCGTGTCTCCACTCACAATCTCTCTCTCTCAGCCAGAGGTTTTCCTCAGTCTCTTAAGACTGTAACTTTTTGGCATTTTTGGTAACTTTAAAATTATTTGCCATTTAGAAACCATAATCATTCACAAATTTCTTAAATGTAAATATTTAACTCAATTAGACCCATTTTTATCAACTCAAAGCATGCTAGGAGCATTACTAAGTTTACTTTGTTAAAAATTCACTTAACCTTTGTTATCCAGACCATCTTTAATCTGTAAAAACACTCTTCATCTTTAGTCACCACCATGTCTAACGACCTGCAGGAGTGAAAACTATGATAGAGACATATTAGTTCAATTTCTATTAATTTTCAGTTAATTCCCATAAGCCAACCCAATATCATGTTCTTGATATTATAAAGTTTTGTTATGGTCTCCACAACAACTAAAGGTCAATCACATCATGTTCTCAGCCAGCTCTTGAAAGCACATTCCCATTATCTCTTTATAAACAACCTCTTCAGGGACTCCCCCTGGCATCTTCTACAAGTTGGGGAAACTTGTCAAGGAATGCGGTTGCAGTGACCTGGTATGGAGGAACTCAGTTTTGGGGCAGACTTCTGCAATTTAACAGGTCCCCCCTCTGAAGGATGCTGCTAGCCAACCACAGACATCCTCTCAACTCTCATCCAGCTGTCACATAAAACATCTCCCTTCCCCTGTTTTTGGGTAGATGCCCAGGAGCGGCGGCGAACCCCTGGCTTAGGTTGTCCACCTACGTGGCCATTCGGGGATCTTACCTGTCATTGGGCATTCGCCCTCGTGCTCAACTGTTTACCCTTTCATTCCCTTTGCAGATCTTCAAGTTTTCTTCAGGTTCAGGTATTCTCTGGAGCTTAGGGAAGGTGCATTCAAGAACCACCAGAGTCATTTCGACTGCCTGATAGTGTTCAAAACAGGGAGACGGTTAATAACAGCAGTATGTTATCAGTAAAACCCATTAACATATTCAAAACAACAGCATAGCTTATTCTCTGTGTTTAATCTCAGCATCGCTATCACCATTGTCTACTCCATCAGCCTTGTACCATGGTGGAGACTAAGATGAGACAAAAACAAAAATTACTGGTCATAACAATTTAATCAAACAATTTAATCTCCCTTTTATAATCAGGTCATTTTTATCTTAAACTCATTTAAATTTATTTTAAAACTCCTCTTTAAAGGCATTTAGTTGTTGAAACTTTTAACAACAAATTTAATGTGCACAATCATAAATGTGGAACTTTTAAAAGTTTTGAACTGCCTGTAGCATGATTTCCTTTAACGTCTCTGTGTCTATGATTTTCACTGGAACACTTCCTGTAAATTGTTTATCACTGATGACACATACTGAGATAACAGCAGTTAGCTGAGTGAAAGAGAGAGAGAAAACTCTGGACTGGATTCAAGGACTGGAACACTGCATTTTTGTAAACTTTCAACATTTATCTACTTTATTGTGACTCTGGCCTGTTTCAGAAATCTTTGCCCAAAAATAAGTTTTCAAAGAATTATAATTTTTATAGATGTCTTTTTGCGAATTACATATTACTGAAACTCCCATCTTTTGGAGTCCTTGTTGGTAATTTGACGCAATTTAACCTTATCCATTCACTATAAAACTTCTCATTACAAATCTTCCTTTCAAAAGAATTCCTTAAGACTTTAATCTTATTTTTGTTCTTTTCCAGACGAAAACGTAAATGTTGGTATATTAGACACTGATCTTCTTTTCAAATCTAAACACCAGAAATATGTCACTTTATCACATCTAGCAGACATTTATATCGTTCAAGCTCTTTCTTTGCTCACACTTTCCAATCAAATTAAAACTAGGAGCATTTTCTTACTGAGCTCTGAAATTTTGCTTTTGAAGAGCAGAGCTGTGTACAGCCTTTAATATCTTCTCTTCTCCGTTTCGTTATTTTATCATGTCTTCCAACCTTATTTTTACAATCAGAATTAAAAACACAGACTGACCAAATTTACTTTGAGAAGCGGAGCTGTTTACAGCATTAAATCTCTTCTGTTTCATTATTTTATCATGACTTCCAACCTTGTTTTTACACTCAGAATTAAAAACACAGACTAACCATTTTCCTCCTGAGCTCTGAAAATTCACTTTGAGAAGCAGCGCTGTTTACAGCATTTTCTCTTCTGCTTACTTAACTAATCAGTAATAATCAGACTACTCAGTTATTGTTAGCCATATTTTAGTCAAAGTTAATACTCACCTGAAGTCATGGTAGGAAGAGATGGAGGCGGCGATCTTTGAATAACACAGCTGTGGCTTCTGCGTGATGAAACCACAAAGTATACTACAAAAACACCAAGTCACATATCCTGATCCAAACCAATTCGGGTCACAAAATTTTCTCGTAAAATTTACTTTTGCAGGAATCGTTCCAGATGCATCCCTGGCAAACAAGTTAGCCCTATATTTATTTCATATTATTTATTTTATAACTAACTAATGGTTTAGTCCCTAACTGCCTGATTCACTAAATTCGGGGTACCCCTATCTGAAGTGGAAGAGATCAAGTCAGGTTCACAGTGCCACGGATCTACCTGGAAACCGGGGATCGAACCCGCGTTCCCATCCAGTGTCTTACACTCCTTTGTGGAACTTCTCCTGTCCCACGAGTGCGTCCCTTTGCGCTGCCTTCCGCCTACCTGGAAGAAGAGACTTCAACCAGTCTACGGATACGAGCGACTATTACACCTTGTGGCGCGCCTGTAGTCTAGCCAGTCCCACTTAACCATATGACATTTATTTTATATTATATGGTCGGTGTAATTTTCAAAACTCACGTCTGAGTGATGCTATCCCGATCCCCTTTCCAGTCACTTCCACTTAGAGAGACTAACACTTTCTACCTTGTTTGTTGTTCGACCAGGGATGTCACCGAAGAATGAATTGCCCGCGCACTCTCCACCATTAACTGTAGGGGAATTTACAGTTAAGACCCGAGGACCAGATATGTTGAATGAAGACCAGGAGTCAGAAGTGCAGTCAATAGAAGCTTCAGGTCTCACAAGGAGTTTGTAGGCCGCCCCAAATACAATAACATTGTTACAGCAATTATACTCTAACAGAGGGTGCTAACTACGTCAATGATGACGTTTAAATGATTCTGATTGGCTAAGAAAGAAAGAAAGAAAGAAAGAAAGAAAGAAAGAAAAACAAAACTAGTAATTTTCCACACAAGAGCAGACAGTCTGAAGCATATCTTCGTTGATCACGTGGTTGACGGGTTCGTGACGTGGCTTGTCGAGAACAACAAGTTTTCTGGTGCCAGCTAATCACCTCACCAATACTGACCATATTAACACACACACACACACACACAGCTTCTCCAAGGCTGATCTCGGCTCAGGCTCCAACTCTCAACAGAAACAGTACCCAAAATATTCTGATAACATGTTCTATCTGTTGAGAAGTGCAGACAATATTCATCCTTACTCGATGGAAAACTACAGAAAAGTAAAGAAAGGTTTTTAACTAATAAAAATCCCTCAAATAAGAAAGGGAAAAGAACATATGAAAAATAAAACAAAGAAACATATGAAAATTAAGACAAAGAAAAGAATATAGGTACAAATAAGAAAAATGAAAGAATATATATACAAGCGGCAATGGATTTCCGAATAGTATCTTTCAATTGATACTACCATATTTTAAATGTCCCTTAATTAAAGATTTTAGACTGACAGGAATGCATTTAATCACCTTATTAAAGTCTTTTTAAAGGACATAAATTCAGTAAAAGAAAGAAGGTCCCCTTGAGCACTGAACACATCTGATACAAAAATTATGTTTTGATTCATCCATTCCTTGAGAAACAGTGATTTGTTACCAGACAGAATATTTTCATTATTCCAAATAATACATGAGTGTGGGAGAAATTATGTTTGAAAGCAATCTTCCAGGATTCTGAAGCTTGTTTGTGAAAATTCGATAGTTTAATGGGTAATCTGCTGCACTTAAAATTACAAGATAAAAAAATTTGAGGTCACCACAAGGTTTGAAAATTAAAGTAGGGATCAAAAACCAGGGCAACCCATTATTAGAAATATAATTCTTAATCCAATTAATTTTGAAAGTCTGATTTATAGTCTGAAAATATAAAGCGTTAAGACCACCCTCCTTATAACTTCTTAGTAAAGATTTCCTTTGAACATATTCTCTTTTATTTTTCCAAATAAAACGGAAAAGCAGAGAGTCAATAGATTTAATAGTCTTTTTATCAATCTACAGGGAAAGAGCAGGGTAAACCAGGTGTGAAATTCCCTCAGCCTTAGTCAGCAGGAGTCTCCCATAAATGCTCAAGTCTCTCTGCAGCCAGCAGCATAATATTCTTTTAGTTTTATCCAGCCTTGGCTTAATGTTGCAAATAAGACGTTCTGAACCTGATCTGCAAATATCAATCACGAGATATTTGACTCTTTGTTTAACTTCAATACCATTAACAGAAGCTTTATCTGTCAGGATCCAGCCCTGACAGTCTTGTCTGTTTTGTCTCTGTTTAATGTCTGCTTGTCTGTTTTGTGTTTGAGCACATGGCTTTGGCTTTGTTTGTGTTTCCCATGTGCTCCTCTTGTCCCGCCTCCTCAGTTTCAGGTACCACGCCCCCTTGTTTAATCCTCGTTTGCATGAGTGTGTTCACCTGTCCCTCATGTTCTCTGTTCCCTTTATATTGTGCTTGTTTCTCATGTCAGGTCTGGTTTGTTTGCTAGTCTGTCTCTAGTGTCAGGTCTGTCAGTATTATTTGCCCTTGTGCTGTTTGTCGCTTGTCTTCTACGTATTGTCTGTTGGTTCCTGCCCTGCTTCTGGATTCACCCTGGCTGAGGACGCTCCGGGCTCGGCAGCTGATCTGGCACTTCATTTTAAAGACATGGGAAGAAATCACAGAGGGGTCATTGGAAAGTGTATTATTGACATATAGAGAGGAGATATTTTTTTTTTATTACTGCCCCGTCTCTTCTCTAGGTTGAAAAAGTAAGCAGCATTTTTTCCCCCAAACTCAAGCCATTTTGCTGTCGATCTAATAAATGCACCCTTTGCTTTCTCTAGAAAGAAATCATCTAGACTGCTTTGTAAAGCATAAAGAGATTCTTTATGATAAAGAGGATCTGTACTATTTCATTTATCTTTTTAATTAAACTTATAATTAACATATTTTTAATAGACATTCTATTTTTCCCAAATTTGACAGAGAATTTCCTCCATTCATATTTAAATAGCTCCCATTTAGAAATGGCTGAATATTAGTCTGAGATTTAACATTCTCTGCGATTTTCTTAATCCTGACAATAGGAGTCAGACAGCAAAAAAGAGCAATTTAACTTCCAGTACCCGGGGTTTACTTTACTTCGGCACATGGATTCAGCATCAGATAAAGAAATGTCAATCACTGCATGATCTGTTAGAGGAGAAGGTGAAATTTCCGCCGACACCAAGAATGTATTAAAGATTCTGATATCAGCCACAAGTCTATACGTGACTTTTGAGAAAAGTCTGATTTAAACCAGGTGTACATGTGGTCATCGGGGTTTAAATATCTGTGTGCATCGATCAGGTTCAGACATCGACAGAGATTTTCTATTAAGGGGTTTACGCTGTTAGACATGTTTCTAGTCAGAAATCGATCTGCAACAAAATCTGGTGCCTCATTGAAATCTCCACCCATTAAAATAAAGGCAGAGGGATATTTAAGTTTTAAATTACTTAAATAAATGATTAAATCATCAAATAAAGTTTTATTGTTTGAAGACTTGTTGAACCCATATATGTTCACCAGTATAAAAAAAGTGCTATCCAAGTGGACAACTGAAATAATCCACCTTCCTATCCCAGAGTTTCTACAACAGGGGTCTCAAACTCAAATGAGCTGGGGGCCGCAGGAGGCAGAGTTTGGGTGAGGCAGGGCCGCATCAAGTATTCCACAAAAAAAATATTTTCTCAAACGTCATTATTGACAGTTCTTTAACTTCAATGTGTTCTTCTTCTATGTACTTGGACTTACTGAAGTTCAAGGTTGAGGAAAAAGTTAAATTTTTTTCGAAAAATTCTCATTATTTTAAGATACTAAGTCAAGTCAAGTCACCTTTATTTATATAGCGCTTTTTACAATGTAGATTGTTTCAAAGCAGCTTTACAGGAAAAACAATATAAACAAAGTTTGTTTGGCTGAACAGAAGCCCCAAAAGAGCAGGTGAATCAATACAATTGATGAATTTTAAGTGTTAAGTTTCCCCAACTGAGCAAGCCATAGGCGACAGCGGCAAGGAACCAAAACTCCGGCAGGTGACGTAACGAATGAAGAATAGAATGGAGAAAAAACCTTGGGAGAAACCAGGCTCAGTCGGGGGACCAGTTCTCCTCTGGCCAACAGCCAAACAGTGCATGATTATTATACAACAATTCAAGTCCAAAATGAAGTCCAATTTGGTCCGGTTAGAGATGGGTTCATGATCGTCACAGGGGAGGGTCTAGTAGAGTCACGGTCTCCGCAGACACCCCAGGGCAGTGCTGTGCTCGTGTCCAGGTCCTTCATCTGATCTGGATACGGCCCGGATCCGGCTGACCACGGTAACCTCGGAATAAACAGAGACCAATATCAGCGTAGATGCCATTCTTCTTCTGATGTATCGAGTACATCAGGTGTTATGGGAATGTTCCCGGTTCCGGCTTATCTAAATTATGCAGCCTAACAATCATTTTACATGATTTGGATTAAAAATGTATGTATAATGCGTTATGTGTATGCCAGGTTGAAAAGATGTGTTTTTAGTCTACATTTAAACTGACAGAGTGTGTCTGCTTCCCGAACTGTAATAGGAAGACTGTTCCAGAGTTTAGGAGCTAAATAGGAAAAGGATCAGCCGCCAGCAGTTGACTTTGATATTCTAGGTATTATAAGCTGGTTAGTATTTTGGGATTGCAATAGACGTGAAGGACTATAATATATTAAGAGATCGCTCAAGTACTGTGGAGCTAAACCATTTAATGCTTTGTAAGTAATTAGCAAGATTTTAAAATGTATTCGGTGTTTAATAGGAAGCCAGTGCAGGTTTGACAGAACTGGGCTAATATGCTCATACTTCCTGGTTCTAGTAAGAACTCGAGCTGCTGCATTTTGGACCAGCTGGAATTTGTTTATTAAGCGTGCAGGGCAACCACCTAGTAGAGCATTACAATAATCTAGCCTTGAACTCATGAACGCATGAACTAACTTTTCCGCATTTGTCTTAGAGAGCATATGTCACAATTTAGATATATTTTTAAGATGGAAGAATGCCGTTTTACAGATGCTATAAACATGGCTTTCAAATGAAAGATTGGTATCAAAGAGCACACCCAGGTTTCTAACTGACGACGAGGACTTGACAGAGCAGCCATCGAGTGTTAGACAGTAGTCTAGATTATTATGTGCTGAACTTTTTGGTCTAATAATTAGAATCTCTGTTTTTTCAGAATTAAGCAGTAGAAAGTTATTAGTCATCCAATTTTTTATATCAGTTATGCATTCTGTTAATTTAGTGAATTTGTTTGTTTCATCAGGATGAGAAGAAATATAGAGCTGAGTATCATCAGCGTAACAATGAAAGCGAATGCCATGCTTCCTAATAACTGCACCCAAAGGAAGCATGTACAGGGTGAAAAGCAATGGTCCTAGTACTGAACCCTGAGGAACTCCATACTGAACCCCTGACCGATATGACATCTCCTCATTTACTGCTATAAACTGATAACGCTCAGATAAGTATGACTTGAACCAGGCTAATGCAACTCCACTAATGCCAACATAATTTTCAAGTCTATTCAGAAGGATTTTGTGGTCAATTGTATCAAATGCAGCACTAAGGTCCAGTAACACTAACAGAGAGATACAACCACGATCGGATGATAAGAGCACATCATTTGTAACTCTAATGAGAGCAGTCTCAGTACTATGATATGGTCTAAATCCTGACTGGAAATCCTCGTAGATGCTGTTTCTTTCTAGAAAGGAACATAGTTGTAAAGATATTGCCTTTTCTAGAATCTTTGACAAGAAAGGTAGAATCGATATCGGCCTGTAATTAACTAATTCTGTAGGATCAAGTTGTGTTTTTTTAATAAGCGGTTTAATTACAGCCAGCTTAAAGGTTTTTGGCACGTATCCTAATGACAAAGAAGAATTAATAATAATAAGAAGAGGATCTATGATCTCTGGAAGCATGTCTTTCAGTAGCTTAGTTGGTATTGGGTCTAGCATACATGTTGTTGATTTTGATGATTTAACGAGTTTAGACAATTCTTCCTCCCCAATAGCAATGAAGGAGTGGAATTTTTCTTCAGGGACACTAAAATTTACTGTATTTTGGAATATTGTAGTAGACGGTTGCATGGTTATAATTTTCTCTCTAATATTATGAATTTTGCAAGTAAAAAAGTCCATGAAGTCATTAGTGCTGTGCTGATTTAAAGCATCAGGGGTTGAGGCTTTATTTCTTGTTAATTTAGTCAGTGTATCAAATAAATACCTAGGGTTGTATTTGTTTTCTTCTAAGAGGGTAGAAAAGTAAATAGATCTAGCTGATCTTAAGGCCTTTCTGAATGCAATAGAGCTGTCTTTCCGTGAAATGCGAAAAACCTCTAGCTTAGTTTTTTTCCAGCTCCGCTCCATTTTTCTGGCTGCTCTCTTGAGGGCCCGGGTGTGCTCGTTGTACCACGGTGTTGGACTATTTTCTTTAATCTTCTTTAAGCGTAACGGAGCAACAGTGTCTAAAGTATAACCATAGATACTACCCTTGCAATTTATTCTTGAGCAGGTTTTCTGAGAATGTGTCTCCTTTGTGCTCTTTCTGTAATATTGAAGAAGAATCAATTTTACATCTGTATTTTCATTGTCCATTCGCTAAGTCATTTTGGTCAGAAGTTACCATGTTAATATTTTCTTGTTGCAACAAATTGCTACAAATGTCTGAATCTATCATTTTTTTTTATCAGATTTTCATTCTGAGGATGTTAATCTTGGTTATACCCCAGATAGCACATGTACGATGGAGATGTCACGGCTCTGACATTCTAGTTTGGTCTCTTCAAGTGTCTGTTGACAGAGCTCTGACGCTGCCCCTTTGTGTCTTGTGATTGTGAAACGCTGCCCTCTTGTTACCTCGTTTCCCTTGAGTGTTGTCAGCTGTTCTCAGCTTGTTACCCTTCCTCATGTGTCCCTATTTAATCCCGGTGTGTTTGCTGTCCTGTGTGGTGTTGTTGTCATTCCATGTCTGTTCCTGAGTTCCCGGTCCAGTTGGTTTGTTGTGGTTCTTGGATGTCTTGTTATCGTGTTTAAGTTAATGTTTTCTAGCAATGTTTTTCCCCCTCGTGGGTATGTTCTTTTGTGTATTTATGTTCTTTTGTTATTATTAAATCCCCCTTCCCTGCACTTGAGTCCTCCCTGTTTATCATAATGTGACAGGAGATGTTTGGGCAATATCGTGAAATTCATCTGGAAGATGTATATCAGGGGTCTCAAACATGCGGCCCGCGGGCCAATTGCGGCCCGCGAAACGATATTTTGTGGTCCGCGGGACCATATGAAAGTTTAATGTAAGTGCGGCCCGCGAGTTTTGAATGAATAGCGCTTTACCGCGTTGTGTGTGTGTGCGAAAGGTTCCGTTTTCGTGCAAGCTGGAGCTGTACAAGCCAACCAATCACAGTGGAGTACATGACTCCCGGGGGCCAATCACAGTGGAGTAAATGACTCCGGGGGCCAATCACAGTGAAGTAAATGACTCCCGGGGGCGGGGCATCATTCCGGGCTTGAGGCAGACAGAGAAACATAGGTGCCCGTGTAACATCACATTTGTCAAAGCCGTCATAGAATTATTACTTCTTATTGTGTTTGAAATTGAGCATGTTTGACTTTGAGCTGGACGAAGTGAATGTTACTGTTATCGGCGTTGGATTTAGCGTCATGCGGATTGTATTTTGTTTTTCCATAATTTGAAATGGGCTGATTTGCGGGACATCGGTGTTATAATATAGACAATAAAATCCAGTAATTAACTCCTCCGTGGCTGCATCCCATTGTTTGTATATAGTACATTAATTAATGGTGTCCCACAGTCCCAGCTGATAATTATCAACCCGGTAGCAGTCTCAGTATTTTCTACCATATACAAATGTTACGATGTTCATGTCATCAGGAAAGTATGGAAGCCCGTTTCCGCCACAGTTGAGAAAAACAATTATTATTTAAGTCATAATAATGACTTTGTATCTCGAAAAAATGAGAAAGTTTCTCACAATAATAACTTAGTATCTGGACAAAATGAGAAAGTTTCATAATAATGACTTAATATCTTGAAATAATGAGAACGTTTCTTATAATATTGACTTATCTCAAAATAATGACAGTTTATCATAATAATGACTTAGTATCTCGAAAAAATTAGTAACTTTTTCCTCAACCTTGAACTTCAGTATGTCCAAGTACAGGTCTACTTACTGACGATCATCTTCAAGCTATACTGAGAGTCTCAACAGTTTCCTCTCTCAAGCCAAATGTGTCTCAGCTGTGTGAGAGGAAGATCTGCAGGTCTCAAGTCATATTCAGAAGAACCGTTCATGTTCTTCAATACTTTGTTTATGTTCAGGACAGTTCATGCTCAGAAGAACCCATTGAAGTTAAAGAACTGTCAATAATGACGTTTGAGATTTTTTTTTTTTTTGTGGAATTCTTGATGCGGCCCTGCCTCACCCAAACTCTGCCTCCTGCGGCCCCCGGGTAATTTGAGTTTGAGACCCCTGATGTATATATTAGGGCGTGTGCTCGTCTAAATGATGTCGCCGAGACGTCTCTTCCAGCCGCCAGAACGACGTCTAAGGTTTGTCTTTACGACGTAAATAATTTAGAACGTCTGCAAGCCGATCTTTTAAAGACGTTTATCAGATGTTAAAACGTCCGTAAGACATCTAATTGACGTAGTGCAGACATCGCTTTAAGATATGATCCTTCACAAAATAACAATAATTTCCTTAAAATACAAAGACACACATCTACACATAAAATCTCCCCTGATGCAAACATTTACCAAATATCAATCGTTCACACTAATCTCAAAATAGAACACGCATTTGTTGGTTTAATAAAAATACATTTATTCAGAACAAAAGAGAACTTAATAACAACATACAAATTACAAATAAAACATTACACTTTCTTTTCATTTAATACATTTTAATAACATGTACAACATGAACTTATAAAAATTATTAAAGCCTCCCTGGAGCCAAGCGGAGGAAATCCTTCACGTACTTCTCCGCTTCCGCTTCAGTCGGATTGGGTTTCTCATCGCAGAAGCTGTAGTTAAAAGAAACAAATTAATCAGAACGATTAATCGGGAAAATATATCAACCGTGCATGAAACTCAACCAGAAGTATGTGTGTCAATGAGTCAAGTGAGTTCAGGCGCATGTTAAGTTTGATATCATAATGTCATGTAGTTAAATTGATTCATAGGGCTAATTAATATATATATTGTATTTTTTAAAACGAAGTTAATAAGTAATAACTAATTAATATGAAAAGAGCATTTATGTATATCTGAGTTGGTTTGGGCTAAAAAAATTCTCTTTATTGGGTCAGAAAGCAAATGTTGAATAACTTTAGCACTGTCGTTTGATTTTTGTGACTCATTTGTACTTTACAAATGCTGAAATGAGGTAATTTTAGTGCGTGCATTTCTACAACATTTGAACTTGCCAGTTAAGAGAGCTGTGATATTAGATTTCCAGAGTCCTCTCTTGTCTCCCGTCCCGCACCAGTTCAGCTCCCGAGCAACATTAGTGCTGAAGACCTTAATTAGCACAGATCCTCCACACCGTCTTCTTCATGCTGATCCCGCCAATTAAGGATCATCTGTTCACCTTTAACGGAGAAATTAACTAATATGTAAGCATAAAGATGGACCTTTTGGAATAATTAAGATTGTGTTTTTGAAAGAAGTCTCTTTACCAAGTTCATCAAGGCTGCATTTATTTGATTTGATTAAAAAATGCAGTAATATTATGCAATTATTTATGAGCTGCTGTCCATTTTAAAATGTAATTTATTTCATATATTTAATGTTTTTACTGTATTTCCGATCACGTAAATGCAGTCTTGGTAAGCAGTAGAGACTTCTATCAAAAACATTGTAAAATCTTAACTAGTTTTGTAAACACACAAATTACATTTCATTAGTTGTATGTTGATCATTCCAGTGATTCTTACCATTCTCAGCATCAACGCTCTGTTTGATAGTCTTGATCATCAGTAGAAGCTAGAGGAAAGACACACCATCATCAGCCTCTTCCTCCATCTGCACTGGATGTAAAACGCGCCGGTTTCCCACCAGAGACTGGACCAGTGACGTCAGGTGCTTGATCTTCATATCCATTTTCTCCAGTGTTTCCAGAACTGTCCTTTCCATTGCTGATTTAGCATATAGCTTTGATGAATTGCATAATGCATTTTTCAGTTCATTTAAACTGGCATAACATACGTGTGCACTGGTCTGGATCAGTTCTGAAGACTGGATTTTCCTGTCTCATGCCAAAAGTCCCTGCAAGTATAAATTAACTTTGAGTTTTTAAATGTTAGACATATCGTCACATGGATCTGCCTTAGTGGATCTTACCAAGGACAAATCTGGGTTACATTTCACCCTAAATAATGTGACATTTTTATACAATGCCCACCCCATAATATATAATTTCACAATTTTCCTGGATTGCTTATGAGACACACTGTGGAGCTGAGAACGGAGGAGCTGTTAAATTAAAATTTAAAGTAGAAACTTTGTAACAGCATAAAACCAAAAACTATTCTATTATATTAGGAAACTTACTCTGTGCTCTTGCTTGTTCACATGAGGCTCTCAGGACAGAAAAGGTGTGCTCTATGATTGAACAGATCATGTAATGTTATTCATGTTTCTGATTTGCTCTGATCTCTCATTAATGCACGTTTACCTTGTGTTACAGGTGCTTCAACACTCCAGCGTCTCCGTGATGCTCTGCCTGAGAGACGCCGCTGGAGATGAGAAGGCTGGAGGAAGAAACATGCAATTGTAATTTGTATAAATGTGAGATTTCTGAATATTCTTAATCAGTGATGTTTTATTAACCCAAATTTGCCCAGGATTGCAAATGTTTATATGTAAATAAAAGCCAAAATTAAACCTGTTCACATATAAAGTGAACGTGACTCTTCAGAATACTGGAATTAAACCACTCATTTTATATGATGTAGGAACAGAAATCTGTGTTAATTTCAAACACTTAATTTGTAAATTATTATGATTTTTTACATTGCACACTGGTGTTTATTTGAGCTCCAGCAGCCAGATTTAACCAATCATTTCCCCTGAAAGCTGGGAGACTCTCACACAGGCCTGCTGTTGCTCTTCCTTGGCTCTTTGTTGCTGATTAACAAATGCTGTTGACATAATAATAATAATAATGATAAGAACTTTTATTATGCTTTTATTTATAGCATTTCATCCTTTAAATGTTCCTTTTGTCTTGGTGCGTTTTAGAAATGCTGGAGGTTTTGGTGCGGGTGAACGCTTTCTCTGTTCCCAGTTTTCTTTTTCAGGGCTGGGGATTCTTGCATCTCGTCATCTGATCCGTGATCAGAGTATATTTTCTTTCTAGAAAAAAGAACAAGTGCACACACACTTTATTGCCCCTTGTGTGCTGTGGCAAAAACTCAAATAAATACCTGAAGTCTTGATACAACTGATGCTGGTTTCTTTCTCCTTTACACCTGTAATAGTCACATTTGTTCATATGAGCATTTAGGTTATTGCATCACAGCTTCATCAAGTCAAAAAATGTATATATGTTTAAAAGATGAGGTATTGTTCAATTAAATTATGTCTGGATTCATTTGTTTCATTATTTTTGTGAGGGCTTACTTTACAATCCTCACTGTAAAAAAAAATCCTAATTTTACAGAAAATAACTCTAATTTTTTACAGTATTTTTTTGTAAATCTAAATTATGTTTAAAACTATGTAAAATTACAATAAATATCAGTAAATTAACAACTTGACTGTTGTTTTAAGGATTATATCATTAATGACCAATTACAGTAATTCTTATTTTTTATACAGAAAATTACTGTATTATTTATACAGTATTTTTCTATTTTTATACATTACGTACAAATTCATGAAAAATTACAATAAATATCAGTAAATTAACAACTTGATTGTTATTTTAAGGATTATATCATTAATGACAAATTACAGTAATTCTTATTTTTTTATACAGAAACTTACTGTATTATTTATACAGTATTTTTCTATTTTTATACATTACGTACAAATTCATGTAAAATTACAATAAATATCAGTAAATTTAACAACTTGACTGTTATTTTAAGGATTATATCATTAATGACAAATTACAGTAATTCTTATTTTTTTATACAGAAATTTACTGTATTATTTATACAGTATTTTTCTATTTTTATACATTACGTACAAATTCATGTAAAATTACAATAAATATCAGTAAATTTAACAACTTGACTGTTATTCTAAGGATTATATCATTAATGACAAATTACAGTAATTTTCAGTTTTATACAGGAAAATTACCTTATTATTATCTTTTCTGTTTTCATTCAATACATACAAATCCATGTAAAATTACGAACAATATATGTAAATTAATACATAGTTTTATTTATACCATGTTTTTCTGTATATGAATAATTCTAGCCTACTTCAAGAAAATGAAGATCCAAGAATGTGCATCAGACGTGTTCTTAAGAAGCCACAGTAAACTTTATTGTTTATATATGTTATAAACATATAACAGGGAGTGATATATGTTGATTATAAATCACACCCGCGATGTTCATTCACTTAACCTTATAACGTGAATACAACAGAAACAGACACATACACAAATGATATACAACAAGTACATAGCTTTACACTTAACAGAAACAAGTAACGAAAACATTAAAACACATATAACAAACACTTCCTGTGTGTTGCGACATTGTCAGCGCGCGCGCGCGCTATCGCGGTACATTTGAGCTAACACCGTGACACTGAACACGTTGATACTGAAAACACTTAACCCGCACAACACTCGAATATGCTAGACAAAACACTCATGACACTCAAACCTGTCTTTCCAACCGTGCATACCTGTAAGGGAGTGATATATGTTGATTATAAATCACACTCGGTCACCCAAGATGTTCTTTCACTTAACTTTATAACGTGAATGAAGTCTCTCGCGAGAACTCCCTTCATCCCGCCACGCAGCGACGTGCACGTCACACGTACAACCAATCACAAAATTATGAACTTGAAATGAATAACCTATTCTAGAACACAATATATTTACAACCAATATTCATATCAAAGAACAACGAACAAACAATAAAAAACAATCACATAAAAATAAATCAAACTCAATTATTTACACATATCACATATACATTTGATTAACGCTAAGTTGTATGCATTAGCTTACCTAACCCTAACCCTAACCCTAAAAGCCTGACAATGTCAATGCCAAATACCTTAAAATATTGTGATATTCTGACATGTTTCTAACTGACACATCTTCTACTCATAAAGATCAGGACTTACAAGTTTACCACTCATATTTACAGCATTGTGGTGCTTAATAACCTTAACCCCAAACCCAGGCCTGGTCTCACAGACAGGGTTAAGACTAAGCTAGGATTAGCCCTTAGTTCAATCAAGACATTTAAGTATCTTTAATATACGGCTAAAATAAAATAATAATAAGACACATTTGTTACATAAATGAATTGCCTCAGCCACAAAAGTAAGTTTATAATGATTTGTTGAACATCAAATTGTCCTAAAACGCTGCCACAGGGGCAACCACTCAAAGTCTGTCTAAAAAGTCTGTCTCATGAGACTATACCATGATTAAAATGAAACTGAAGTTTTTGTCCTAAAATAACAAGGCTGCAAAAGATCAAATGCAGACGAGAAGTCCACAAACAAAAAGCCATGCAAAAGCCCAAGCTGTTTTTGTGCTCAAAGTTGATGTGTTAGAAGCAGGAAAAATGGGCAAGCGTAAGGATTAACAGACAAGCTACTGGAGCTCAAACTGCTCAAGAAGTTAATGCTGGTTCTGATAGAAAGCGGTCAGAATACACAGAGCATCTCAGTTCCATGCGGACTCCTGTCCACTGCCAAAAGTGCCAACAGTGAGCATCAGAACAGTGAGCATCAGAACTGGACCACGGAGCACAGATTCCGATGAATCATATTTTCTTTTGCATCATGGTGACCAGGTGCGTGTGCATTGCTTACAAGACTTAAAGGATCTGCTGCTAACATATTGGGGGTCAGGGCTTTTTTTTACCAGCAAAAGGGGGACCAACACAATATTAGGAAGGTCATAATATTATGCCTGATTATGCAATGTTAGCAAACAAGTGTTGCTTTGGACAGAAGATTAAACCTAAACCAACAGGTTGTGTAACAGTGGCACACAGTAAAAGTGAAAATGAGAGTTGACATTATTAGGCAGAGTATTTCTAAAGGAAATATCAGGTAAATAAATTGTATAATTTATAATAAATAAAATACAATAATACAATTTATAATTGTATAATACAATAAAGTTTTATTGCAGTGCATGATTGCCATATATATTACCATTGTATTACCATATATATCATGCACTGCAATAAAAAAAACAATATATAATATATACTCAATATATACACATATATATGTGCAATAAAAACCCAATTTAAACAATTATTTAATACAGCAGCCTACAAATGCCACATTATTGTATGTCTGTGTTGCTTTGAGCATGATTGGTTATGCTGAGTTTCATCCAGGAATCTGGCCAATGACAAATGTGCGCGCCTTCTACAGCGTGCGCACCTTTATTCAAATTTGAAAAAAAAAATTTGTTGGAAAGCGAGTGTGCGCGCGCGCGTATCTGTCTGTGTGCGTTGCAGCTCGCCATCTGCAGTGCACAGTACTACTTCAGCTCGGTTTTGCATGGATTATTACATTGATTATTTTACGTCGGACTGCAAAATTTTCTATTTTAGGCAAATTTAAGTTGCGGATTGTTAATGGTGAACAAACAAGAAATGCAATATGGCCAACGACTTTTACCAACGTGTAACGTTACCGGACAACTACAGAAGGTAAGTTAAATAATTTAGCTTTTATTAAAAAAATATAGTCTGCTACATTGTGATGTAATGTGTTTAAGTAATAATCTAATCCCGATAACGACATTACATAGTTCAATGTATTAGCTAACATTAACGTTACTGTGTGTTGTTAGCATGTGTTAATTTTGTAAACTAGGATTAAGATAAAAAAAAATCTATATAAGAGCTTTGTAAATGAGTGAACTGAGAACGGAGTCTTGTACAAGCTCTTTTGAAAATCCCTGTTAGTAAGTAAATGGCTAATGTGTGTGTGTGTGTGTGTGTGTGTGGGTGGAAAATACATTTTAGGAAGAAAAAATCCAGCCACACGATCTTCAGGAGCGGTGAGTATTGACATACTAACATTAGGAAAGCTGAATTTTCAGCATCATTACTCCAGTCTTTAGTGTCACATGATCCTTCAGAAATCATTCTGATATGCTTAAGAAACATTTACTATTATTATTAATGTTGAAAACAGCTTGTAACGCGTTTATTCTCTAGGAGAGGCCGGTGTTGTACCGCATTAGCCTAATACGCGCTGCATCAAGCATATTCGTCTACAAATCGATGTTTTCACACCGCAAACACTTAGAAAGTACACAGAAGTTTTGTGTACGCTTGAATAAATAAGCAGAAAATGAAAGTATATTACATTTATAATGAATTATAGTAGGCCTATGGGTTTACATGGGGAGTCAGATTTTTACAGCCGAAAAATAAGACTCACCATATTTATCTTATTATCTCATCATATGGTGAGTCTGTGAGCTTTTAAACCAGAGTTAGTGAGGGGAGTGAGATTTTCAAAGGTGCAGAAAGAAAGATTTTCAAAGATTTTTCTGCTGTGAAAATCTGACTCCCCCTGGTAAACCCATTATAAATGTAATATAATTTCATTTTCCGCTTATTTAAGCATACGCAAAACTTCCGTGTACGCTTGCTGTGTGAAAACATCGGTTTTTAGGCGAATATGTTCAAGAAAGTGCGTTTCATTTAAATGCAGCGCTTATTAATGCGCGTGCATAGGGGAGTGAGATTTGTCCGGGGAGTCAGATTTCGGTACAACACCGGATAGCTCGCCTAAACGTAGAGTGAAGCACTAAGACACAAATATCAGTTCTGATATTCCACATGAGGGGTCCTTTATTAACAGGAACTGTCCATTCTACACACACCGGGGCAGTTGGCAATCGCGTTACTAAACAACAACAAAACAATAGTAAGAGCAACATAAATGAAAACTGTGTGAAAAACCTCACTCCACATACATGCGATGCTTCCCTGCTCGCGCTCTGTTCGAACGATCTCATTACTGCTCTTGAGAGGGAAAAAGCGCTCCGCCTTAAAGGAGCAGTACCCACTATAACTCGTTACAAGCTGTGTACATTTTTTCAGGATTATTTAATGAATAAAAAGTTCAAAAGAACAGCATTTATCTGAAATATAAAGCTTTTGCAACATTATAAATATCTATAGTGTCACTTTAATGCATCCTTGCTGAAAAAGTTTATGAATTTCTTTCCCAAAAAAACTAAATCTTACCAACCCAAAACTTTTGAACGGTATACAATGTCACAAAAGCTTTCTATTTCAGATAAATACTGTTCTTTTGAACTTTCTATTTATCAAAGAATCATAAAAATAACTGTTTTCAACATTGATAATAGATAATCATAAATGTTTCTTGAGCAGCAAATCCTCATATCAGAATGATTTCGGAAGGATCATGTGAAACTGAAGGCTGGAGTAATGCTGGAAATTCAGCTTTGCATCACAGGAATAAATTACATTTTAAAATATATTCAAATAGAAAACAGTTAATATGCATTTTAATAATATTTCGCAATATTACAGCTTATTTTCTATTTTTTTTTTAAATAATTTAATAGCATAAATGCAGCCCTGGTGAGCAGAAGTGACATCTTTAAAAACATACAAAAATATTACTGTTCTAAAACATTTGACCGGTAGTGTACACACACACACACACACTGTTCAAAAGTTTGGGATCGTAAGATTTTTTATGTTTTTAAAAGAAGTTTTGTCTGCTCACCTGCAAGGCTGCATTTATTTAATTACTCATACTAACAGTAATAATGTGAAATAATATTACAATTTAAAATAACTTTTCTATTTGAAAATATTTAAAAATGTAATTCATTCTTGTTAGCAAAGGTGAATTTTCAGCATCATTACTCCAGTCATAAATTTAATAAATAAATGCTGTATAATTTTAATAAACGCTGTATAAGTGCTGTTCATTTTGTAAAGTGTTACAGTTTTGTATTCAGTATGTTTAGATTGTCACCATAATCCTAGTTTGAGAATTTGATAAACTATTGTTAATTACTGAAGTAATTTAAATTTTGTATTTTATTTATTCAATAATTGTGATTTTAGATTACATGTTTTACATAATTTAAACACTATTAAATTATATGTAAACAAATGCTGCAAATGGAAGTTTGAGATGATTTTAATTATTTTTTATACTGTTTATACTTATTTTATCTGCCAAAATAAAACTTAATTTTAAATCTTGAGCACGTCTTGACTATTTATTGTTTGACTGTAATCATTTAGGAAATCTGTAAAATAAGTGTGTCTCTGTAGAACTCTTAACACTGTCGTTTTATTGAAGGTGTTTCACTGTGATCATTTAGTAAATACCTGTAAAATAACAGTGTTTATCCATAGAACTCTTAGCAATATCAGTTAATTGAAAGTTTTTGACTGTAATAATTTAGTAAATACCTGTAAAATAACAGTGTTTATCCATAGAACTCTAAGCAATATCATTTAATTAAAGGTGTTTGACTGTAATAATTTAGTAAATACCTGTAAAATAACAGTGTTTATCCTGAACTGTTAACACTGTCATTTAACTGAAGGTTTTTGATCATAATAATCTAGGAAAGATCCATAAAATAACAGTTTTACACTGTAAAAATCATAAAAAAACGGTACATGACTGGCAGCTACGGCTGCCAAACAAAAAACGTAAAAAAAAGGTAAAATATCTTACTTTAAACACGGGGAAAATCTGTAAAATAACATGTTTTTTCACTACAATTTTTAATGAAAATTTCTGTAAAATTATTGTTTTTGCACTTTATTTGAATTAAGATATTTTACTTTAATTTTATGGTTTTTGTTTGGCAGCCGTAGCTGCCAGTCAATTACCGTTTTTTTACGAGATTATTTTTTACAGTGCTGTGAGGAAAATTAAATACAGGTACTGTACATTTTTTGTATTGTGTCACTGAACTACAGAATGTATTACTGATTGTACTGCTGTATTAAAGGGGTTATGAACTGAGAAATTAATTTCCTTGATCTTTTGAAATCGAAAAGATAATTGTACTATTAAAACAAGTTTCAGAACTCAAAACTTTCTCATTAGTCTAAAATCAGCTTATATTGGAGCTTTAATATTCAATATTATACGTGCACCTGCAGTTCAGGACCATTTCCTTTTCCCTGATTCGTGCAGAACTCTTGCTTTGTGTTGCGTCACCCTTCCTCAGGCTGTGGTTGCTCCATTAGTCGAACACTCTTCAGCAGCCTGTCAGTGTGTTCATATGGTGACACCAGGAGCAGCATCAGCATACTGGTCCAGTTGTCCCTTCTCCCTCAAACTCTACTATCAGATACATTTTCCTTCCTTCTCTTTTTGAAGAAATCTGCAAACTGGAAACCTGTTTTGTTTATTACATTTTAAATGTATTAATTTCCATCAATGTGATTTAAAATTGATAAACTATTTAACAATATGTACAGGTACAGAACTACTCTGTATGTAAAAGAGGCATTGAAACAAAATAACTGTGAAATGGAACAAGGAAAATGTTGCCCTCTATTTTCTCAAGCTTGCAGAAATTGACACTTGTTGAGAGGTCATCAAATAAATGAATGCCGAGAGTAGACGATGGTAGAGGATAGTCAAAAAAGGGTGCATGATGGTTGAAGGTACTGTAGGCTACATGAATTTCATCCCTGAATGAAATGATGTTGTGCAGCTTGGCAACTTCACCACCACACTGTAAAAAAAATCCTAATTTTACAGAAAATAACTCTAATTAATAATATAATTAATTAGAATTAATTAACTCTATAAAATAATACTAATGTTTTTACAGTATTTTTTTGTAAATCTAAATTATGTTTAAAACTATGTAAAATTACAATAAATATCAGTAAATTAAAAATATGACTGTTACTTTAAGGATTATACAGTGATACCTCGGTTTACGAGCGACTTGGTATACGAGCAAATCGGTGTACGAGCATGGAGGGTCAAATCGGTGTACGAGCATTGTATCGGTGTACGAGAAAATTTTTACCCACACACACACGCATGTTTTGTGTGAAAGCTCAGCATGGTCGTGCGCATTTTTACATGAAATATCCTAATGACAGCCTCTCATAACACAGTCAGGCGTTCCAAACCCTTTATAACCCCTTAACTCATTCATTGGCTGCATCATTCACCACAGTGCATAAAGTGATTTACTGTTGTAACATTAATTAATTGTGATCGCTGTTGTTCACGTAGTGAAATATACACGCACAGTACCTCTAAGCAGTAACTGTCACAGGTCATGAATTCATTGTCTAGTTCTGCCTGTGTGTGTGTGTGTGTGTGTGAGAGAGAGAGAGAGACACACCTCGTTCTCATATCATCTGCCTATTTAGTTCACTTCTCTCCACTGTTGTCTTGTCCAGTCCTTCGTTCGCGGCTCCAGCGCGTGTTCATTCACAGCCGTGACTCCAGCGCGCGTTCATTCGCGGCTCCAGCGCGTGTTCATTCATGGCTCCAGCGCGTGTTCATTCACAGCCGTGACTCCAGCGCGCGTTCATTCGCGGCTCCAGCGCGTGTTCATTCATGGCTCCAGCGCGTGTTCATTCACAGCCGTGACTCCAGCGCGCGTTCATTCGTGGCTCCAGCGCGTTCATTCGCGGCCCATGCGCGTTCATTCGCGGCTCCAGCGCGTGTTCATTCGCAGCCGCGGCTCCAGCGCGTGTTCATTTGCAGCCGCGGCTCCAGCGCGCGTTCATTCGTGGCTCCAGCGCGTTCATTCGCGGCCCATGCGCATTCATTCGTGGCTCCAGCATGCGTTCATTCGCGGCTCCGGCGCGCGTTCGTTCGATAACACACCTCTGGATTATCACTTTGTTTGTTTTCTGCACTATTATAATAAATTCACTCATTTGCACTTGAATCCTTGTTTTGCCCGCTCCCCCCTCCTCCCTCCTCCCGTCTCCTCCATTACAAGTGCATTACAGTAAATTGTCAAGTATTTTTATAGTTTAATCGTCAATTATTAATTTGTATTTATATGAGATCTTAATGGTTATAATTTTAACTGTAATTATTAGGGTAAAACCATTTTTTTTTTTAAATGGGCATTTATGGTCGTGTGGAACGAATTAATTGATTTTTAGTGCATTCTTATGGGGAAACTTGATTTGGTGTACGAGCATTTTGGTTTACGAGCTCGCGCTGGGAACGAATTAAACTCGTAAACCAAGGTATTACTGTATTATTAATGACAAATTACAGTAATTATTTTTTTATACAGAAAATTACTGTATTATTTATAAAGTATTTTTCTATTTTTATACATTACATACAAAGTCATGTAAAATTACAATAAATATCAGTAAATTAAAAATATGACTGTTATTTTAAGGATTATTTCATTAGTGACCAATTACAGTAATTCTTATTTTTTATACAGAAAATTACTGTATTATTTATACAGTATTTTTCTATTTTTATACATTACGTACAAAGTCATGTAAAATTACAATAAATATCAGTAAATTAACAACTTGACTGTTATTTTAAGGATTATATCATTAAATGACAAATTACAGTAATTCTTTTTTTTATACAGAAAATTACTGTATTATTTATACAGTATTTTTCTATTTGTATACATTACGTACAAATTCATGTAAAATTACAACCAATATATGTAATAATTAACAATTTGACCATTATTTTAAGGATTATATCATTAATGACAAATTACATTAATTTCCAGTTTTAATACAGGAAAATTACCTTATTATTATCTTTTCTGTTTTCATTCAATACAAATCCATGTAAAATTACGAACAATATATGTAAATTAATACATTGTTTTATTTATACCATGTTTTTCTGTAAATTAATAACTCTAGCCTACTTCTAGAAAATGAAGATCCAAGAATGTGCATCAGATGTGTTCTTAAGAAGCCACAGTAAACTTTATTGTTTATATGTAATACTCCTGTAAGGGAGTGATATATGTTGATTATAAATCACACCCGCGATGTTCATTCACTTAACCTTATAACGTGAATACAACAGAAACAGACACATACACAAATGATATACAACAAGTACATAGCTTCACACTTAACAGAAACAACAATTTACAAGATGGCGGCGCGTGCACACGCAGCGGCTTCTCTCTCTCCCGACGGATCAGCGTTTTTGTGTTTTTCGTTGTGTAAATCACGGTGTTTTTGTACGTCCTTGTCGCGTCCGTTCGTTTGCAAACACAGATACACACGAGAGTTTCTGCTTGAGGTTGGAAAAACTACAGTTTCCAACCCAGACTCGACGCTCGGACAAGAGCTGCGGGACCATGGTCTTCTCCGAAGGACTACTACACTGCCGTCCCTTACTACTGCACCTCTCCCGCAGTGGAAGCGCCACAAACGGGGTGAGAGGAGACAGAAAAGGGGGAAGCGCGGAGGTATTCGTGTCAGACTAGCGGCTAACCCACACAAGCCTGCTATTCCCACCATCATTTTGGCCAACGTTCGCTCGTTGGACAATAAACTGGATGATCTTCGTCTTCTTTGCTCCACTCAGAAGACTGTTAGAGACTGTTGTGTTTTTGTATTCACGGAAACATGGCTCAACAACAGCGTTCCGGACAGCGCCATTCAGCTCGATCGGCTTACATGCCATCGCGCGGACAGAGTGCTCGTCGAGGGAGGTAAGACCCGCGGCGGCGGACTCTGTGTTTACACCAATGATGCGTGGTGCCGCGATGCTGTTGTGGTCTGCAAACACAGCTCACCCCTGGTGGAGTTTATGATTATTAAGTGTCGGCCGTTTTATCTGCCGCGGGAATATACAGCTATTATACTTGTTGCTGTATACATCCCCCCCAGCTCCAACAACAACAAAAGGAGTGAGGCACTTAATGATCTGTATAAACACATCAGTGATCAGCAGACAGCCCACCCGGATGCTTTTCTCATCTTGGCTGGGGATTTCAATCATGCGGACTTAAAGAGTGTGTTTCCAAAAGTTCATCAGCACATTGACTTTCCTACACGTGGAAATAATACTCTGGACTTTGTATATACCACACAGAGAGGTGCTTACAAAGCCCTCCCCCTCCCCCACATTGGTGCTTCAGATCACATCACTGTTATGCTAATGCCAGCATACAGACCACTTGTGAAAGTCACCAAACCAGTCCTGAAGCAGATTCAAGTCTGGCCTGAAGGGTCATCAGAGGCTCTTCAAGACTGCTTTGACACCACTGACTGGGACATGTTCAAACAAGCTGCAACTTACAATAACATCACAGACCTCCAGGAGTACTCAGAGACTGTTACTTCTTACATCACCAAGTGCATTGAGGATGTAACAGTCACTAAGTCCATCACCATCTGGCCCAACCAAAAACCATGGCTGACAGGGAATGTCTACAGACTTCTGAAGACGCGTAACGCTGCCTTCAGAGCTGGAGATGAGGTGGGCCTGAGGACAGCAAGGGCCAACCTGTCACATGGCATCAGGAAGGCTAAGAGACAGTACTCCAGGAGGATAGCCCATCGTTTCAGCGACAGCAGAGACACAAGGAGCCTGTGGCAGGGGATTCAGACCCTCACGGACTACAAACCCCCTGCACGGACGTGTGACAGCTCCACACCCCTTCTAAATGAGCTGAACACTTTCTTCGCTCGCTTTGAAGCACACAACAGCACCACTGCACAGAAGTCACCACCTCCTCCCGATGACCAGATGTTGTCACTGCCCAGGGACAGCGTGAGAAGATCCCTCAGCAGGGTCAACGCACGCAAAGCTCCAGGTCCTGACAACATTCCTGGATGTGTATTGAGGGACTGTGCAGAGGAACTCACCGATGTCTTCACAGACATCTTCAACATCTCACTGAGTCAAGCTGTTGTCCCCAGGCTAGTCATGCACCACATTAAATCTGTCCTCCCCCCCTCCCTGGACCCCTACCAATTTGCATACCGGTCAAAACGCTCGACCGATGATGCCATCACCACTGCCATCCACTCAGCACTCACGCACCTGGACAATAAAGACACTTATGTCAGAATGCTGTTCATAGACTTTAGTTCAGCATTCAATACAATCATCCCCCAACAGCTCACTCACAAACTGTCTCAGCTGGGACTCAGCACTTCACTGTGCAACTGGTTGCTGGACTTCCTGACAGGAAGACCTCAGGCAGTACGGGTCGGCAGCAACACTTCCAGCACCATCATCATGAACACTGGAACCCCTCAGGGTTGTGTGTTGAGCCCACTCCTCTTCACTCTGCTTACACACGACTGCACACCCACACACAACAGCAATTTAATAATCAAATTTGCGGATGACACGACTGTAGTTGGTCTCATTAGCAACGGCGATGAGACAAACTTCAGGAGTGAGGTGAGCCGCCTGGCCAGGTGGTGCGGCGACAACAATCTCTCTCTGAACGTGAAGAAGACGAAGGAGATTGTTGTTGACTTCAGAAGAATGCACACCCAGCATGCTCCTCTGACTATCAACGGTGCGACCGTGGAAAGGGTGAGGAGTACCAAATTTCTGGGTGTTCATATCACGGAAGACCTCTCCTGGACCACCAACACCACAGCACTGATTAAGAAATCGCAGCAGCGACTATACTTCCTCCGTAAGCTGAGAAGAGCCGGAGCCTCAGCCCCCATCATGCGCACCTTCTACAGAGGCACCATCGAGAGCATTCTGACCAGCTGCATCACTGTGTGGTACGGCGCCTGCAACGCATCCTGCCGCAAGGCACTGCAGCGCATAGTGAGAGCAGCTGAGAAGATCGTTGGTGTCTCTCTCCCACCCCTACAGGGCATCTATAACACCCGCCTCTCCCGCAAAGCCCTTGCTATTGCTAGGGACCCCACCCACCCATCCCACAGCCTCTTCAGTCTGCTGCCATCAGGGAGGAGACTACGCAGTCTCCAGGTACGGACCAACAGACTGAAGGACAGCTTCATACCCCAAGCTGTCAGGGCATTGAACTCTCTCCCGACTCTGCCACCTCTCCCCTCTTCTGCACCAAGGACCTGATCTCTGAATCCCCCCCTCCCACCCCCTACCCACCATCAGTTATTCTCTTATTCATCCACCTCATTATGTTGTCCTTGCATTTCTATCCTATTACATTTGCACTGCCTTAATTTGTAATTTGCACTATTACTATTTACTATTGTTTGCACTATTTGCCATCGCCACTTTACCTCCATAACTCACTTTATCCATCTAGTTTAATTTTATTGTATTTTATCTTCATCTTCTGTTGTTGTTGTTGTTGTTGTTGTTGTTGTTGTTGTTGTTGTTGTTGTTGTTGTTACTGTTACTGTTAAATTATTGTTGTTGTTAACTGTATTCGCCTTGGGTCTGAGAGTAACGGAATTTCAATTCTCTATATGTATGCACTGTATATATTGCAGAATTGACAATAAAGCTGACTTTGACTTGACTTTGAGTAACGAAAGCATTAAAACACATATAACAAACACTTCCTGTGTTGTGCGGCATCGTCAGCACGCGCGCGCTATCGCGGTACATTTGAGCCAACACCGTGACACTGAACACGTTAACACTGAAAACACTTAACTCGCACAACACTCGAATATGCTAGACAAAACACTCATGACACTCAAACTTGTGCATACCTGTAAGGGAGTGATATATGTTGATTATAAATCACACTCAGTCACCCGCGATGTTCATTCACTTAACTTTATAAAGTGAATGAAGTCTCGCGAGAACTCCCTTCATCCCGCCACGCAGCGTCGTGCACGTTACACGTACAACCAATCACACAATGATTAACTTGAAATGAATAACCTATTTTAGAACACAATATATTTACAACCAATATTCATATCAAAGAATAACGAACAAACAACAAAAAACTATCACATAAAAATAAATCAAACTCAATTATTTACACATATCACATATACATTTGATTAACGCTAAGTTTTTACATTAGCTTACCTAACCCTAACCCTAAAAGCCTGACAATGTCAATGCCAAATACCTTTAAATATTGTGGTATTCTGACATATTTCTAACTGACACATCTTCTACTCATAAAGATCAGGACTTACAAGCTTATCACTCATATTTACAGCATTGTGGTGCTTAATCCTAACCTTAACCCCAAACCCAGGCCTGGTCTCACAGACAGGGTTAAGACTAAGCTAGGATTAGCCCTTAGTTCAATCAACATATTTAAGTATCTTTAATAAACGGCAAAAATAAAATAAATAAATAATAATAGAAAGACACATTTGTTACATAAATGAATTGCCTCAGGCACAAAAGTTTATAATGATTTGTAGAACATCAAATTGTCCTAAAACGCTGTCCTAATGGTCTCATGAGACTATACCATGATTAAAATGAAACTGAAGTTTTTGTCCTAAAATAACAGGCTGCAAAAGATCAAATGCAGACGAGAAGTCCACAAACAAAAAGCCATGCAAAAGCCCAAGCTGTTTTTGTGCTCAAAGTTGATGTGTTAGAAGCAGAAAAAATGGGCAAGCGTAAGGATTAACAGACAAGCTACTGGAGCTCAAACTGCTCAAGAAGTTAATGCTTGTTCTGATAGAAAGCGGTCAGAATACACAGAGCATCTCAGTTCCATGCGGACTCCTGTCCACCGCCAAAAGTGCCAACAGTGGGCATCGGAACAGTGAGCATCAGAACTGGACCACGGAGCACAGATTCCGATGAATCATATTTTCTTTTGCATCATGGTGGCCAGGTGCGTGTGCATTGCTTACAAGACTTAAAGGATCTGCTGCTAACATATTGGGGGTCAGGGCTTTTTTTTACCAGCAAAAGGGGGACCAACACAATATTAGGAAGGTGGTTATAATATTATGCCTGATTATGCAATGTTAGCAAACAAGTGTTGCTTTGGACAGAAGATTAAACCTAAACCAACAGGTTGTGTAACAGTGGCACACAGTAAAAGTGAAAATGAGAGTTGACATTATTAGGCAGAGTATTTCTAAAGGAAATATCA
This sequence comes from Rhodeus uyekii, assembly GCA_037043235.1. Classification (NCBI taxonomy): domain Eukaryota; kingdom Metazoa; phylum Chordata; class Actinopteri; order Cypriniformes; family Acheilognathidae; genus Rhodeus; species Rhodeus uyekii. The sequence goes on from JAWRVZ010000557.1 coordinate 118,134, forward strand.
GGTAAATAAATTGTATAATTTATAATAAATAAAATACAATAATACAATTTATAATTGTATAATACAATAAAGTTTTATTGCAGTGCATGATTGCCATATATATTACCATTGTATTACCATATATATCATGCACTGCAATAAAAAAAACAATATATAATATATACTCAATATATACACATATATATGTGCAATAAAAACCCAATTTAAACAATTATTTAATACAACAGCCTACAAATGCCACATTATTGTATGTCTGTGTTGCTTTGAGCATGATTGGTTATGCTGAGTTTCATCCAGGAATCTGGCCAATGACAAATGTGCGCGCCTTCTACAGCGTGCGCGCCATTTTCAAATTTGAATCCGTTTGTTGGAAAGCGAGTGTACGCGCGCGCGCGCGTATCTGTCTGTGTGCGTTGCAGCTCGCCATCTGCAGTGCACAGTATTACTTCAGCTCGGTTTTGCATGGATTATTACATTGATTATTTTACGTCGGACTGCAAAATTTTCTATTTTAGGCAAATTTAAGTTGCGGGTTGTTAATGGTGAACAAACAAGAAAAAATGCAATATGGCCAACGACTTTTACCAACGCGTAACGTTACCGGACAACTACTGAAGGTAAGTTAAATAATTTAGCTTTTATTAAAAAAATATAGTCTGCTACATTGTGATGTAATGTGTTTAAGTAATAATCTAATCGTGATAACGACATTACATAGTTCAATGTATTAGCTAACATTAACGTTACTGTGTGTTGTTAGCATGTGTTAATATTGTAAACTAGGATTAAGATAAAACAAATCTATATAAGTGTCACGGAACGCATAAACGGGGAGGACTCAAGTGCAGGGGAAATGCGTAATTTATTAACAAATAAAGAAAATCTCAATAAGCAAAAACCCACAAGGGGGAAAACATAACTTAACACAATAACTAGACACTAAGAACAAAAACAAACCAACCGGATGAAACGGATTTACAGGGGACCAGAAAACCAGGTACACAAGCACAGAACATTGAGCGACAACGACGCGACACAGGACAGCAAACACACCGGGATTAAATAGGGACACATGAGGGAAGGTAACGAGCTGAGAACAGCTGACAACACTCAAGGGAAACGAGGTAACAAGATGGGTGGGGTTTACAATCACAAGACACAAAGGGGCAGTGTCAGAGCTCTGTCAACCAGCACACTAGAAAACCAAACTGAAGTGACAGAACCCTGACGCTACCCCCCCTCTAAAGGGACGCCACCTGGCGTCCCTACATGAACACCAGACAAACTGAAACAAGACCGAAAAATAACAATCAATGAAGGACAGGGGAAACAACAACAACAACAACTCACATGAAACAGGGGAGGGAGGGAGGGAGGGAGAGAGAAAGTCTACCAAAAAGCAAAAATGTCCACAACCTAGGGAAAAAATTTTTTCTAAATAACGAAAAAGTCAATAACAGAGTCCGGAGATGATCAAACAAAATAAACAGTCCTCAACATCATGAAAAAAAATAACTCAGAAAAATGTCCTCAATAAGAAAAGAAAAAAGATATAAACAGTCCAGGGAGGCGGAACAGGAGGGATGAGCCAAAGTGGCTCCAGCAGGGCCGGTAGGTCCGGAGGATCGGGCGGATTCAGCCAGGTGGGCTCCAGCAGGACCGGCGGGTCAGGCAGGACCGGCGGGTTGAGCCAGGTGGGCTTGGGTTCGGCCGGCGGGTCAAGCGGACACAGTTCGGGCTCGGCCGGCGGGTCAGGCGCACACAGTTCGGGCTCGGCCGGCGGGTCAGGCGCACACAGTTCGGGCTCGGCCGGCGGGTCAGGCGCACACAGTTCGGGCTCGGCCGGCGGGTCAGGCGCACACAGTTCGGGCTCGGCCGGCGGGTCAGGCGCACACAGTTCGGGCTCGGCCGGCGGGTCAGGCGCACACAGTTCGGGCTCGGCCGGCGGGTCAGGCGCACACAGTTCGGGCTCGGCCGGCGGGTCAGGCGCACACAGTTCGGGCTCGGCCGGCGGGTCTGGCGCACACAGTTGGGGCTCGGCCAGCGGGTCTGGCGCACACAGTTCGGGCTCGGCCGGCGGGTCTGGCGCACACAGTTCGGGCTCGGCCGGCGGGTCTGGCGCACACAGTTCGGGCTCGGCCGGCGGGTCAGGCGCACACAGTTCGGGCTCGGCCGGCGGGTCAGGCGCACACAGTTCGGGCTCGGCCGGCGGGTCAGGCGCACACAGTTCGGGCTCGGCCGGCGGGTCTGGCGCACACAGTTCGGGCTCGGCCGGCGGGTCTGGCGCACACAGTTCGGGCTCGGCCGGCGGGTCTGGCGCACACAGTTCGGGCTCGGCCGGCGGGTCTGGCGCACACAGTTCGGGCTCGGCCGGCGGGTCAGGCGCACACAGTTCGGGCTCGGCCGGCGGGTCAGGCAGTGAAGGCTTTGGGACGACCTCGAAGACGGTCTTCCCATGTGTCCTCCAGGCTTTCAGGGCAGAGACAACAAAGAAAAGATCCACAGCCCCCTTAGCCTTAGCAGGGCTGACCAGCAGTGCAGCGGTTCCCTCCCGGCTGGCGGTGGTTTCCAGGACGGCCTCCTGGCAAATAGCAGACTCCAGGACGGTCTCCTGGCCGGCAGCGGGCTCTGGGACGATGGCCCCCTGGCCGGCAGCAGGCTCTTGGTTGGCGGCCTTGTGCAGCCTCCAAGCTCGCACAGCGGCCACTGCATAGAACAGATTTACTGCCCTCTTAGCCATGGCTGGGCTGATGGGATCCTTCCCCCGCTGAGTCCTCATGTTGGTCGCGTCGTTCTTGTTTGCATTCCTGATCTTTGTTTCCATGCCTAGTCATCCGGTTTGTTTGTGTTCATGTTGAGTGCTGTGCTTTATTGTTAGTTAAACGTTTTCCCCATCGTGGGCAGTTTCTTTTGTATCTTTGTTTTGTGTTTACTTCTAATAAATTATCATTCACGCTCATCTCTGCGCTTGGATCCTATTCTTCCTAGTATCCCGTGACAATAAGAGCTTTGTAAATGAGCGAACTGAGAACGGAGTCTTGTACAAGCTCTTTTGAAAATCCCTGTTAGTAAGTAAATGGCTAATGTGTGTGTGTGTGTGTGTGTGTGTGTGTGTGTGTGTGTGTGTGTGTGTGTGTGTGTGTGTGTGTGTGTGTGTGTGTGTGTGTGTGTGTGTGTGTGTGTGTGTGTGTGTGTGTGTGTGTGTGTGTGTGTGTGTGTGTGTGTGTGTGTGTGTGTGTGTGTGTGTGTGTGTGTGTAAAATACATTTTAGGAAGAAAAAATCCAGCCACATGATCTTCAGGAGCGATGAGTATTGACATACTAACATTAGGAAAGCTGAATTTTCAGCATCATTACTCCAGTCTTTAGTGCCACATGATCCTTCAGAAATCATTCTGATATGCTGATGTGCTGCTTAAGAAACATTTACTATTATTATTAATGTTGAAAACAGCTTGTAACGCGTTTCTTCTCTAGGAGAGGCCGGATAGCTCGCCTAAACGTAGAGTGAAGCACTAAGACAACTGATATTCCACATGAGGGGTCCTTTATTTACAGGAACTGTCCATCCTACGCACACCGGGGCAGTTGGCAACTAAACGCGTTACTAAACAACAACAAAACAACAGTAAAAGCAACAGAAACGAAAACTGTGGGAAAAACCTCACTCCATACATGCGATGCTTCCCTGCTCGCGCTCTGTTCGAACGACCTCATTACTGCTCTTGAGAGGGAAAAAGCGCTCCGCCTTAAAGGAGCAGTACCCACTATAACTCGTTACAAGCTGTGTACATTTTTTTTCAGGACTATTTAATGAATAAAAAGTTCAAAAGAACAGCATTTATCTGAAATATAAAGCTTTTGCAACATTATAAATATCTATAGTGTCACTTTAATGCATCCTTGCTGAAAAAGTTTATGAATTTCTTTCCCAAAAAAACAAAATCTTACCAACCCAAAACTTTTGAACGGTATACAATGTCACAAAAGCTTTCTATTTCAGATAAATACTGTTCCCTGTCAAGGGAACTCAACACTGCGTCGGAACGCATATGGGAACGCATTAGCGTGATTGTCTCTTGAAGCGCAATTGAAACCAGGTGTGCGAGTGCAATCACCGAGGGTGATATCATGAGCCAGGAGTATAAAGGCACGCAGTGAACTAGAAGCCTCAGCTTTAGTGTCTTCAACAGCGCTCGAAGCTAACGTGTGTGTAAAGTGCATTGCTGGCTGTAAGTTTGATTTTCACTTACCTATGTTTTGATGGCGGGTACACAGATTTCTGCGTTGTGTCACTCCTGCCGCGTTTCATCACGGGCAGTGATATACACGCTCTCTGTGTCACATGTTTGCATGCATGCTCACTGCTCGAGGGCTCTGAGTGTGCAGAGAGTGTTTGCGGTTGCCGCCGCGCACTCTCCGCTCTGCCTGGCAGTTTTTGAGGGAACTGCTCAGGCTCGCGGTCCTCGTGATCTCGCCCCGCTGCAGCTGAGGCTCAGCGGCGGTCGCGCTCATGAGGATCACAACTGGGTTTAACAGCGGGGTTGGAGACGGGGACGCCTTTTCTTCTCCCTTTCCTGTTAAATCTACCCTCACGCAGGACTCGGAAGCGCACCATGTGGTGACTACTTCCGACCAGGGTGAGGAAGCGTTGCTGAACTTCTCCAATTTTGAGAAATTGGAGGGGGATTTAGTCAGCATCGATGTGGATGAGGTTGAACCGCCATCAATCTCATCTGCATTTGAGGAGCTGCTTGAGGTTTTGGGCAATGGCGAGGCTGGGTCTCGAGTGACCAGCTGAGCCAAGGGACGCTCGTTCAAGGACGAGTGTTGCCTGCCGCCCGAGTACAGCCTCAGCGTCGGGATTAGTTTTTTTCCCGAACCTCCACATCGAGGTGTTGAGGTCATGGAAATAGCCCGCTTCTCACAGAGTGTATAGCAGCGTTGAGCCGTTAACTATACTACTCCTGTGGCCGGGTTAGGGGCGATGCCTAGAGTGGAAGTTGGCGAGTTATTTCGCGCACCACTCATCGCCGCCCCTGAAATCCCGACGCCGCCCATATCCTCGATGACGGCGGGGGATGGCCCTTTGGCAGTCGCCGAGCTGCGCAGGGCCACTGCTATCTCTCTCTGCGCCATGCTTTTTGACCGCGCTGAGAGAGAGAGAGAGAAAAATAAGAATATCCTCTTTATGCCCCTCTTATGCCTCCTGGCCTCTTCGGCGATGCTATCGAGATGGCAGTCGAAAGGTTTAATGAGGCTGCAAAGCGGGAGGTAGCATTCAGGAGAATTCTTCCCCGTCGCTCTCGAGTGTCTGGGACTGCGAGCCAGCCGCAGCCCAGCAGCGGCTCCTCCTACCGCGCTGCTCAGCGGCAGAGCATTGTCACCAGACAGCCCCCCCTGGGTGGCAGTACAGGTTGTCACGCTCAGCTGCAGCCTTCGGCAGGACAGATCTGAGGGCTGTCCTCCAGGCTAGGCAGGGGCCCCCCGCTGGTCTGCCTCGAGGGGTAGATCAGTGCCCTGTAAGCGCGGTAGCAGGCTCGGTACCTCGAGGGGGCCGGGTCATGCTCGTCGCAGGTAGCTACTTCCGGTTGTGCCCCACACGGGGCGCACTGGGCAGGCTGCCCCCTCTGAGGAGGGTTTTAGAGCATCTGCTCCGGAGGCTCTCTGGTGCCATCCAGGGCCCCGAGTAGGAAAACATATCCGTCCAGAGGTCAGTCTCGAGAGACTGATACCCTTAGTAGATTTCATGGTAGCGTGGCTACGTCTGCCAGGTATCTCTCAGAAGGGTCCTGCGTACCGTATCAGAATGATATGCTACTTTTCCGGGTCTATCCACCCGGATTTTTCGGGGGTTCTGCCAACTCTGGTGGTCCCCGAGCAGGCTCTGGTCATGGGACAGGGAGTCGACCCATTGCTGGGGAAAGAGGCCATAAGGTATGTTCCTCTCTCAGCCAGAGGTCCGGGCTTTTATAGCCGATACTTCATCGTCCCTAGAAGGGATGGAGGCTTGCGTCCTACTTTAGATCTTCGCCACTGAGATTTAGAGAGTTTACTCTGAAGCAGTTTGTAGTGCAAGCCAGGCCTGAGGACCGGCTTGTCGCGACAGATCTGAAGGACGCATATTTGCATGTCTCCATCCTTCCACAGTACCGGAAGTTCCTCAGATTCGCCTTTGGGGACAAGGCTTATCTATACCAAGTTCTTCCGTTCGGCCTAGCTTGTCTCCTCACACTTTCAACAAGTGCGTGGATGCAGCTCTAGCTCCGCTCCTGGGAGTTCTGGAGTAGATGTGCTCGGCCTCCGAGGGGGCCTAGCGCATGGTATTGGTCTCACAACCGAGGTTGCTAAGACCGCTCTCCTCTCCAGAGCCGTTGTATCCCTGCCGGCTGTTTCCTGCGGGCCAGTTTGGCTTCAGGGCTCCTCTTCCCGGGAGGTTTATGTACGTATCTCTTCTACGACTGGCTCTTTCCGGCCCAGTCTCGGGAGAGCGCGGTGCGACATCGAGATGTTGTTCTCGCTCACATTTAGGAGCTCGGGCTGAGACTGAATACCGGGAGGAATGTGCTCTTGCCGAGGCAGAGCACTACGTCCCTCGTGTTGCACGGGACTTTGGGTCAAACTCGGCACGGTTTCTAACCCGTGCGTGTTGCCTCCATCCCGTCCTCAGTCGAGAGCATAAGGCTAGGTCGGCCACTCATGGTCAGACGCTTCTAGGAAGTGTTAAATTTTGTGGCGGCAGTTCCCAGTGCTTTTCCACTAGGCCTGCGCCATCTGTGACCATTATGGTGGCTCAAAAACCAGGGGGTTTTCCTCGAGGGGCAACCTTTCCCGCTTGATCAAGGTCTCAAAGCGATGCTGCGGGTCTTGCATCAGTGGAAGAAAGCCTGGTTTCTTTCCCGAAGGCCCGTACTGGGATCACTCTGTCACCGCGTGACGCTGTTGACAGACGCCTCCCGCTCGGGTTGGGGGGTGGCCCCGAGGGGCCGCTCAACTTAGGGTCTGTGGAGCAGACTCCACCTCTCCTGGCATATAATATGTGCCGGAAGCGTGGCTGTCCGTTTAGCACTTCAAGCTTTTCTCCCAGACCTCCTGTGGACCCAAGGGGAAACTCAGCTCCCTTCGAGCAGTTTACATCCCGGGGTCCCCAAATTCGGGGGCAGACTTCCTGTCGAGACAGGGGCTGAGGCCCGGGGAATAGGACTCCGCACCGAGGTGTTGGAGCAGATGGGGAGAATTCCGGCCCGTTCCGTCTCGAGAGACGGCTCGCTGCCTGCTCTATTCTCCCCTGTTCTCCCAGCTTCTCTCTGGCTGGTACGACATGAGTAGCTGAGGCTCCTCCTGTACACCTTTCCCCGGTTGCTCTGCTCCCAGGGTTCTAGAGAAAGTTCGCCAGGACAGGGTCCGTCTCACCTTTATTGCCCCGCAGTGGCCGGGCAGGGTGTAGTTCTCGGACTTGGTGTCCCTCTTAGACGGCACTCTTGGAGGTTCCCGTCAGAGTGGACCTTCTGTTCCAGGCTTAGGGCAGGATACTTCATCCTCGCCCGGAACTGTGGAATCTTTGGGTCTGGCCTCTGAGGTGGCCCGACTCATAGACTCAGGTCTCTCGACTGAGGTCGTTGAGACCATTCTCCACTCTAGAGCCCCGTCCACGAAGAAGCTCTACGCCCAGAAGTGGAATATTTTCACTTCCTGGTGCAGTGACAAACATTTAGACCCAGTGACCTGCCATGTGGTATCGTCCTGGAGTTCTACAAGAAAAGTTCGCTGCCGGGTTGTCCCCCTCCACGCTTAAGGTGTACGTGGCTGCCATTACGGCTTACCACGTACCCCCAAGTGGTACCCCTCGGGGTTGGGACCCCCTAGTAGTGCGTTTCCTTCGTGGCACTTTGAGGCTAAGGCCAGCAGTACGCTCTCGGGCTGGGACCTGTCCCTGGTTCTCCAGGCTCTGTCCCAGGCACCCTTGAGCCACTCGAGGACATCTCGGAGGAATTACTCACCCTTAAAAACGGTGTTCCTTTTAGCCATCTCTTCCTTTTAGAGGCTTGGTGACCTCCAGGCCCTCTCAGTGGCCCCTCCTGTTTGGAGTTTGCTCCTTGTCTGGCGAAAGCTTTCCTCTTTTCCAGACCTGGATATGTTCCTAAAGTGCGTTCGAGCCCGGCTCGTCACACTATACTGCAGGCCTTATGTCTTCCCCTCCAGTCGTGACCAGGAGTCCAAGAACAAGGTCTGTCCAGTGTGAGCACTGGACACCTACGTCCGCAGAGCGGTTTCATTACGTAGGTCAGACCTACTCTCTGTATGCTTCGGGGCTCCTGAGGGAGCTCCAGCGTCAGAACTATCTTTGAGCAGGTGGATAGTCGAGACTATCTCACTGACTTATGGCTCGGCGGGTCAGCAGTTCCTACTGCATGTCCACGCCCACTCTACCGGAGCATGGCTACCTCTAAAAGCTTTTGCGCAGGGGCTCCCCTTGCTGATACTTGTGATGCGGCTGGCTGGTCCTCACCGCATACTCTTATTAGGTTCTACCAGTTAGACCTTAACCCCGCTTTGGGAACCTTGGCCCTTTCGTAGTGAGCTACGTTAGCTTGGCGTACTCCGTTCGCTGAGGCGGCGTGGGTATTCTCGTTCCCATATGCGTTCCGACGCAGTGTTGAGTTCCCTTGACAGGGAACGTCTCAGGTTACTTACGTAACCCTAGTTCCCTTAGAGGGAACGAGACACTGCGTCTCGTAGCCTCAGCTCCGTCGCACGCCGGCTGTTTCAGACACTAGTTAAGCTGAGGCTTCTAGTTCACTGCGTGCCTTTATACTCCTGGCTCATGATATCACCCTCGGTGATTGCACTCGCACACCTGGTTTCAATTGCGCTTCAAGAGACAATCACGCTAATGCGTTCCCATATGCGTTCCGACGCAGTGTCTCGTTCCCTCTAAGGGAACTAGGGTTACGTAAGTAACCTGAGACGTTCTTTTGAACTTTCTATTTATCAAAGAATCATAAAAAGAACTGTTTTCAACATTGATAATAGATAATCATAAATGTTTCTTGAGCAGCAAATCCTCATATCAGAATGATTTCTGAAGGATCATGTGACACTGAAGGCTGGAGTAATGCTGGAAATTCAGCTTTGCATCACAGGAAGAAATTACATTTTAAAATATATTCAAATAGAAAACAGTTAATATGCATTTTAATAATATTTCACAATATTACAGCTTATTTTCTATTTTTTTTTTTAAATAATTTAATAGCATAAATGCAGCCCTGGTGAGCAGAAGTGACATCTTTAAAAACATACAAAAATATTACTGTTATATTTGACTAGTAGTGTACAAACACACACACACACACACACACACACTGTTCAAAAGTTTGGGATCGTAAGATTTTTAATGTTTTTAAAATAAGTTTCGTCTGCTCACCTGCAAGGCTGCATTTATTTAATTACTCATACTAACAGTAATATTGAGAAATAATATTACAATTTAAAATAACTTTTCTATTTGAAAATTTTTTAAAATGTAATTCATTCTTGTTAGCATAAATAAATGCTGTATAATTTTAATAAACGCTGTATAAGTGCTGTTCATTTTGTAAAGTGTTACAGTTTTGTATTCAGTATGTTTAGATTGTCACCATAATCCTAGTTTGAGAATTTGATAAACTATTGTTAATTACTGAAGTAGTTTAAATTTTGTATTTTATTTATTCAATAATTGTGATTTTAGATTACGTTTTACATAATTTAAACACTATTAAATTATATGTAAACAAATGCTGCAAATTGAAGTTTGAGATGATTTTAATTATTTTTTATACTGTTTATACTTATTTTATCTGCCAAAATAAAACTTCATTTTAAATCTTGAGCACGTCTTGACTATTTATTGTTTGACTGTAATCATTTAGGAAATCTGTAAAATAAGTGTTTATCTATAGAACTCTTAGCAATATCATTTAATTAAAGGTGTTTGACTGTAATAATTTAGTCAATACCTGTAAAATAACAGTGTTTATCCATAGAACTTTTAGCAATATCATTTAATTAAAGGTGTTTGACTGTAAGAATTTAGTAAATACCTGTAAAATAACAGTGTTTAGAACTGTTAACACTGTCATTTAATTGAAGGTTTTTAATAATAATAATCTAGGAAAGATCCATAAAAGAACAGTTTTACACTGTAAAAAAAAACTCTTTAAAAAACGGTGAATGACTGGCAGCTACGGCTGCCAAACAAAAACCGTAAAAAAAAGGTCAAATATCTTCCTTTAAACACGGGGAAAAATCTGTAAAATAACATGTTTTTTCACTACAATTTTTAATGAAAATTTCTGTAAAATTATTGTTTTTGCACTTCATTTGAATTAAGTTCTTTTACTTTTAATTTTATGGTTTTTGTTTGGCAGCCGTAGCTGCCAGTCATTTACCGTTTTTTTACGAGAATTGTTTTTACAGTGCATTCACATGCTGTTTCCTGAGCAGATGTGGCTTGGTTTTGCAGCTTCTTTGTTTTTCAGAGAATCTTTTTATTATTTGACTCAGTGGGCGTGTTGGTTTCCTCAGAAGCCTTTTCAGCTTGTTCAGGTGATTCTCATACTTGAAAGCGCTGAAGTTGTCAAGGACGCCATGCTTTTTTACATCATCTGCAAGATGTATAAGACTGTGTGCATTATAGGACAGGAATTGTGGACCATACAGTTGACCAAAGTGAGTCACGAATAGAGCCAGTATGTCATTGGCGTAATCGCAGTAATCTTCAATTAAACTGTTGTTGCACAGGATGAAGATTCCCACAAAAAGCAGCATGAAGTTTTTGTACACCTCTGTGCTGAGGACATCTTTCATCATGACAGGTCCGGTATACAGTAAAAACTGCCTGAACTCTGTTGCCTTCCATCTATCAATGTCCCTCAGTGCCCTTGGTTTCCGTGCAAACTCCATGGGCACACTTCTCTGAGCATTCACCAACCTTTCTGTTAAAGTGTTTATTTGAAATCCTGACAGCCTACAAGTGAGAGGACCCAACTTCAGCCACAAGTGGAGAAGCCGTCTCGTGATTCCCAGGCACACAAGGTGCATGTCATCCAGGGGGAAACCAGAGACCATATCCAGGGAAGTATCTTCAAGAGGTGAGATAACACGATGATGATCACAATCGGTCTTGTTTCTGAAACTCTCATTTGTTCTTAGAGGCATGTCATTTCTTGGAAATGTCATCCTGTTTTCCAGGTACACACCATCCATTTTTCACATCCGTGATAGCCCGTGTGACCTTTCACATTTTTAAGAAAAAAGACGTGCAGGTGCATCGCAAACCATTGAAGAGAGTTGTAAAGTTAACTTCACTCCTTGAAATTCAAATCCTTTAGCCAATTCGTTAACTTCAGAGATGAAGTCTTCAAGATATGCAGTAAGTGATGTTGGTTTACTAGTACCACAAAATATGCCTAATGTCACTGGTTCCTGTCTAATATTTTGCACTGTTCCTAGAATGGGCCAGAACTGTGTTGCTGAACTCTTGTAGAGGGGCAGACCATCAATGTTGACCTGAAGATCCAGCCTGTGGATGTTGTTCAGAACGTCAATGTTCTGGTGTAAAACTTCTGTCATTGACTTCAGTACACCAAAATGGTAATACTGGCCACCAGCCTTTTCTTGAATTTCTGTTGAAACGCACAGTTCCTAGCAATGTTCTTGAGTCTTTTGGAAGATTTAAACTATGCTGACGTAATATGTGGAGCAGCGAATTCAATGCCACGTGTGTAATTTTGTGTTCAGTTGCCCAGCTTGCCAAATTGTCTTCCAGGGAAGTTGGATCAGTTTCAGATTCCGACTCTGAGTCTGATTCACTGTCCTCAAGAACACTTGCCATATTGACACCTTCAGTCTCGTCAATGTGAGAGAGACAGTCCATAAATGTGTCATCTTCATCGTTTTGTCTGGCGTTACTTGTGTCACTGTAAATGCTACCAAACTCCCTCTCCCGAGATGCTGCTTGTATTCACTGCAGTTGTTGATCCACTTTGGCTTTTGCTTTCCTTCTCAGAGTCCAATAAGACGGTGGGTTGCAAGCCATACTAATAAGACCTCAACACAAACAAATATTTTTTTGTTGTTTACTGACCTACCAATCCATTTGAATTATTATATAAATGGATCTTTATGATTTTAATAATAATTATGGACCTTTCCCTCATATGCTACTCTCATCATCAGTCATGCTCAAAGGATCTGCCTTTTCGTTGTTTTGTTTGGTCAGTTAAGGAAATGAAATATCAATAAAGAAATTTTCTGTTGGAATTTTTGCAAGTTTGGTTACTATACTTATTATTAATAAAGGAAACCATATTTGGTCCCATGATCGGTTCAACTTGTGGATTTTACATAATGACAATTGTTAATTGTTACTCAATCCATGCGTGGCTAATCCCAGTCATAACCCGTGCACGACCTGCATCATCCAGGCCTCTTTTTATGTTATTTTCACAAATTTGTTTTTTGTTTTTTAATTTATTGTTTTCTTTTGTGCTTTGTGTATGGCCATTTTTAAATGTGCTTTATACATAAACTGAACTTGAACTCTGGTAGATCTAAACCAATCAGTGTTGAGCACATCACGTGTTGCCGCCCAGCCCTGTGATTGGTGGCTGTCAAAATGGCGCTTGAGGAATTTTGAAACTGTCACTTACAGGTTTTCTCAGGGAAGGGAGACGCGCTATTCGGAAATTATTTCGTTTTTTGTGTGGTTTGTAATAGTATTTGTAGTTATAATATCAATTAGTTGCGTGGGGGTATCAATGTTTTTATTTCGAGTATAGTTAAACCTCAAAACATCAAAAGGCAGATACTTACCAACAACTTGATCGACGAACAAACTCACTTGAGGCGGACGAACGTAAAAATAACGGTAAAGTAAACGGAATTTGAACAGTTGACGGTATTTACAGGTTATTAATGTTAACTAAATTTATTACGTATTGTTGATCCACTTGAAGGCGAAATCAGCAGAGGTCCCAAGGTCATCTGATGCAAATCCTAACGGTCATCGGATATAAATAGCCAATGGTCACGTGACATCATTAGAATAATGGCCTCGCGACTTCCTGTTGCGCTGATGCTGGAACACGATGTGATGCTGCGCAACCGGGGGTTGGGGACCACTGCTATATAGCACCATTTCTTTTTAGTGTTGTATGATTTCTCTCTTACATTTACATTTATGCATTTGGCAGATGATTTTATCCAAAGTGACTTACATTGCATTCAAGAAACACACTGAATCAGTTTTTCCCTTTGTGCTTAATGCTTTTAATGAATGAAAATGTGTCCTTAACATTTGTAGAACTTGAATATTTCTTAAGTTCTATATGAGCATAAATTATTTTATTGAATGGTTGCAAATTAACAAATGTTGCATCCGTTTAAATGAAAAAGTTAAGTTAGCACGTCGCATGCATTCCTGCACGGCGGCGGCGGCGCGCGGCACATTTCGAATGCTAGAGATTCATCGCGCAGACGTTATATAGAGGTCGAGAAGACGGCTCGTTTGAAACTGAAAATAGCCGATCTCCAGACGATGAAAATACGACCATAAAAAAAGAATCTGATGTTCAGCAGACGGTACGCTTCTTCGCAGACGTCTCCGCGACGTACCTGTGCTATCTGGGACTGTATTATTTCTTTGTCTTCTGGGTAAATTTCACCTTCATAAAGCCAGAATCATTCATTGTACCCCCAATTTTAGATTGTTCTCCTCGGAGACAAAGTCCCTTTTCTCTTCTTTAACAAAAATGTCCAAAACCTTTGAGCTTAAAGGCCTTGAAAACGTTTAACATTCTTTGAACTGTTGTAAGGAGCTGTGGTGGCAAAATCTTTTCCTAGTTCTGAATAAGAGACAAATATCCCAAAATAAACTGATTTGTCTCTTACCAGACCAAACTCCGTTGCCACTTCTGTTCTTTTCTGGTTCCAGTGGTGTGTCCCCTAGACCCCTGTGGTCGGCCCCTCTCTCTCAACCTAACGAGGTAGGGCTGAACCTGTTCGGTCCAGGATGATCAGTCACCGTCCGCTCCGGGTCCAGAGGACACAACCAAGGAACCCTGCTCGCAGCGCCAAATTGTGGTGGCAAAATCTTTTACTAGTTCTGAGTAAGAGACAAAATAACCCAATCGTGAATTTTAAAAGATTTATTTCTTTGCAAGAAAAGGACACAGTCATACAGACATCCGAAGCTGCCCTGCAGAGTGTGACAAAGAAGGGAGGGCCGCTTCGACACTTATATCTCTAGTCAAGGCTAAAGACTCAGTTGTAATTTTCCATTCCTCATCAGGAACACTTTACCCTCTCTATACCTCAAGTGTATTTCTTCAGACTTATTATATTTTACTTACTAGTTCTACAGAACAAAAATACAATTAATGTCACACAATAACATATAATTTATAAAATTCCATCACAGAGCCTTTAATTTTTTTTATTTTGTAATTGTTGCATATTGCTTTTATGTATTCATTTAGTGTAACTTGTCATTTTGTTGTCCATTTGTCCCCTCAGGGGCATATTCTTTGTACGTCGCTTACTACATCCAAGATCAGTTGACACATCCGGGATGAGATAATCGCGCTTACTATGAGCTGGATTATTCGGTTCTTTGAACGCACCTGTTCTTGACGATTAGTATAGCTGGATTGAGTTATCTGAGATCATTACGCGTTCATGTGCTGCTTAAAAGGGGATATGTATCGATAGTAGAAACACTGATCAGAAACATTTAGATTGGTTAGCGAGCGTGCTGAAAGAGCGCGCAGTGTTTCTCGGCGGTGCGTCGCTGAATTTCAGTGTTTAATTAAAACACAAGGAAACACTTTAAAGCTGCAAAAGCCAGGAGAGAGAACTGGAAAAAAGTTGCAGACAAATTAAATTTGTGAGTTGCCTAGTGATCGTGTGTAATTATATTGTCTTATATTAATTGTATTACATAATCCTCTTTTATATTAGAGCCACCGCAGGACCCACTAGGATTTGGGAACAAGTAAAAGTAAAATGGAAAAATATTCTACAAAATAGTATCTTTACTACTTGCGCTATTCTGCAAAAAAAAAAAGTCAATTAATGAAATAGAATTGCAAGAACTAATAAAGCAAAAAGTCCATCTTGAGATTGAATTGCTTCAAAAGGAACTTCAAAGTTAGTCAAATACACTAATAAACACAATGTACAATTGATTACCTTGCATGATTTAATTATTTCATTCCACAGGCAAGAGATGATCAGCTGGATTTGTAAAAATTAAACTAAACTGTGTGCAAAGTTCCCTCTTTTCAAAAATGATGCTGGACAGTTCTGTCCCGTGCAGCTCCAACACTAGACTGGTCAAGTGCACTGGCTGGAGATCATCATCAGCTGTATTTCCAGCACAGGGTCCTCTGCTTTCTGATGGTGGCAATGTGTGTGCAGTCTATGGCACCAATACATTAGAGTGATATTTACTGGCATGGTCATGATTTCATAATCTCTATGATCAATTATAATGTACCTGTAATAGCGAAAAAGCTCTCTTCAACAACTTGGGGTCTTAAGTGGTTTGTAAAAACCACAAAAAACCCCGTAAAGATTGCTTGAGTGCCAGGTAAACTTTGTGAATGGCACGACAGACAGCACTTTCACAATGTTCTCCGCATCTCCAACAGTGTAAAGGAACGTGCCGCTCGCAAAGTAGCGCAAGGCAACAAACAGTTTGAGCTGTTGTTAACACCCGACTACAACTAATTGTATCTAAATTAACTATGCATTATACCCTCACGTGAAAAACTATAGTTAATATATATGTATATATATATATTAACTATAGATTTTCACGTGAGGGTATAATGCATAGTTAATTTAGATACAATTAGTGATATATATAATTGTTTTTTTTATTATTGTTATTTTAATATAATAATTTTTCATAACTCTATTAAATATATTATATTGAACCTTCAGCAACAGTTTGCTCTCGTAAAAACGGACAGGACATCTAGCCGTGATCTAATGCTGCCATCATGAAGTACCGGTAGATTAGACTACTCAAAACGCACCTCTTCCATGAGCACCTAACATGACACACAAACACTCTCTTAAATAATAATAATAATAATAATTCCTTTTCTCTATTCCCATGCTTGTGCTACTTGTGTTCAAAATGTTTTAAACTTTGTATTGTAAGCGCTCTTATGCGTTTTTGTATCCTTTGGACAAATGGCTTCTATATTCCTCAAATTGTAAGTCGCTTTGGATAAAAGCGTCTGCTAAATGAGTAAATGTAAATGTAAATGTAAGTAAGCTGCTCCGAGCAGGTTCAATTCAGCGGATCTGTTACTATGACAACCAGTCCCGGATGAGCGTCGAAGAACCGAACAATCCAAGATCATGCGAAATCCCCAACAATCTAATCCAGCTAAGCGAGTTAGCGAGGTACGAAGAATATGCCCCTGGTGTTATTTTTATTGTTATGTTCTCCTTATTATTATTAGAATAAAAATGATTAAAAAAAAAACAGCTCAGACAGGAAGTAGACGCGTTTTCGCGCATGCGCGGTACCAATCGTGTTTCCGTTAGGAATCGAGTAGTGGCACGTGGTACCAATCGCGTTTGCGGGACGGATCAAGGAGTCACACGTGTGTTCACAGGTGTTCACTCGCTAACTGGAACTCAGCGCTTGTGACTGTTTGTATGTGATCTGCTTCAGACATGCAGCAGTCTAGTGTGAATAACGTCAAGATATATAATCTGAGTCACGGCAAATCCCTCCCGGAGGTAAAGCGCTTCTGCTGTTTGTGTGTTTATCTGTTTTTATGATGTAAATCCAGCAGAACATGAGCCTTCACCTCTGATTCT
Source organism: Rhodeus uyekii (assembly GCA_037043235.1). Taxonomy (NCBI): domain Eukaryota; kingdom Metazoa; phylum Chordata; class Actinopteri; order Cypriniformes; family Acheilognathidae; genus Rhodeus; species Rhodeus uyekii. Next base: position 135,018 of record JAWRVZ010000557.1, read on the forward strand.
CTCCTTCACTCATTCCCATCAGTCGGTTTCGTGTAGTTTCATGAGCACTCTTCCAACAATCATGTGTTAATGTGTTTAATGAATGTTTAATAATAATGTTTAATAATTATGAACGAAATAAGGCGGTTTTAGTGAACACTGAGTGGCTCTCTCGTCATTCACTATGCAGTAATCATTGTTTTTCTGCCTTGCATGTTTATTTTATCGGCTGTCTGATCGAAAGAAGAGAGTTTTACAGAAGGATGTTGGTGAGTTTATCATTTCATGCGATGGATGGATTTCGCCTGACGTCACGTGTTATTTCGCTAATCATCCGCCATCTTGGAAGTGAACACGTGCCTTTTCAATTAATCCGATTTTGTCATCATATCTGTTTTGAAGTGACTTCTAAAGTGTCCCGGATAAGTTTGAAGTTTGTCACTGTTATCGGCCATTTAAAGCATTAAATTATTTACAATCTGTTTTTAAACACGGATGGCCATATGGAGGACTGCTAAAGTCACGTGACTGAAAACATCATTAAATCAACTTTGTAATGAGTGTGAATCAGGCCGAATGTGATTAAAAGTTATGGCACCTTTCATTTCCATATCATTGTTTTTGAAGGCTATATCACATATAACACGAATGATGTGCATTAGCATGTTTTAGTTCTAATGTGAAACTTGTTTTCCACAGCGGTTCAGTTTATACTTGGACTATATAACTCTTATTGTTTACATGTTTCTATGTCCTACGGATGAAGATTTTCCTCCTGTAGAGCAGTGTAAAGGGGTGTGTGTGTGTGTCACAGATATCCAGAAGAGGATGGAGCTCATTTGGGGCTTTGAGATGCCCACGGTCTGCACCTCCATCAAAGTGTCACGAGACGGCCAGTCCATTTTAGCCGCAGGTCTGCGTTTACACTCATTCTCATCAGGTCTTGCTTGTAGCTTTTACATGGTGTATACAGTGTGATCGGATAAATGGTGAACATTGCTTTTTTTAAAAAATGTTTTCGCATGCTTTCAGGTGCGTACAAACCAAGAGTCAGATGCTACGACACTTCCCGGTTGTCTCTGAAATTTGAGCGGTGCCTGGACTCTGATGGTAAGTGTTATAATAACTGTATAATGCTCGATTAAACCCCAGCACTCGAGAGTAAAACGCTGTGAAGATTCCTCTATTGCAGTGTAACCATGTTGAGTAACAGCAAACACTGGAACTGGCGCTGCTGTGAGTTTAATGGTGTGCATGCGTGTAGCTCGCGTGCGTCTTCACATGATCACTGTTAGCATGTGCAGCGGCCGTAGCGTTTCTGGCGTCCAGCAGTGGCCAGATGTTAAAGATTAAGAGAACATTTGAACTGAAGGTAGTTTGGCCACACAAAGATCTGCTGTGAAATGTAACAACAGCAGGCCATTGAACCCATGCAGGCGTTCGTTATTGATTATCTGTATTATATTAGCTATTTTAACAGTGCTGAAACTGTATAACTTTATGATGATTTGCTTTTGATGCTTTCTTTGAACCAAATAGCATTGCCATGTTAATATTATACATGTCATTACATGATTATAATATTATAATTAATAATACATTACTATTGTCATATGCATGATTTTTAAGTCATTTTGAAGGCTATTGTTTGCTTGGGTCTATTTTTATCACCACGAAAGATGAGTCATTAAAATACAGTAATACCTCGGTTTAAAGTTTAATTCGTTGCAAGAGCGAGACATGCCAAAATGCTCGTACACAAAACAATTTTCCCCATAAGGATGCACTAAAAATCAATTAATTCGTTCCACACCCATAAATGCCTATCTGAAATATTATTTTGGTTTTACCCTATTAGTTAAAATTATGACCAGTAAGATCTCAAATAAATGGGCAGTTGACAAATAAGGGTGAAACAGCATTTTTTTTCAAAAAAGTTATAAATTGCTTGAATTGTATGCATTTGTAAAGTTCAAATACTGTTGTTTTTGAAACCGTTAGAGGTTAGCAGATTTTTTTCCTCTATGTAATTTATTAAGCTTTTTTTCACAGCGCCAGTCAAATTGTGTCCTGCGGTGTGACATGACATTGCTATAAAATTCAAATATTACCGTATTTTCTGCACTATAAGGCGCGCCCAAAAGACTTGATTTTGCGCAAAAATCGGGCGTGCGCCTTATAGTCCGGTGCGGCTTATCTGTGGACTGAGTTCCGAAGTCTATAAAATTGTTTTTGGGTGATTTTGATAAGCGCTCAGCTTGATTGACTGTCGGACCATTTCACACTGACAAAGTGATAAACCAATCACAGAACATTATGTAATACCATATGCTTACCTCCTGAAATCTGACTCCCCGTCACTCTGCACTTCCTGGAGCATATTCCCTTATCAATCCATGTTTTCACACAGCAAACACCCAGAACACGCAAGCGGGGTAAAGTTAGTTTTGTTTTTTATATTCCTCACACATTCAGCATAAAATGGCAATAACTCTAAAACGACTCGCTCAAAAAAAAATCTTAACAATGTATACTTATGGATACATATGTCTTAATGTTTCACAAGCTGCTTTTTCGTTATTTCCGCTAGATATGAGCAAAGAGCCGTAAAACCCGTCTGAATGTGAGTTTCACCTGAAAAGTTTGTCTCTTTGCCGAGATGTGATTAAGGGACCGTGGAAAAAGTGCAATTTTCTTATGGAGAAAGCTATTGGTAAAAGAAAGGTAAATTTGGACATGCAATTCACTTTTTGAAAAGACGGGTTTAAATGTCCACTGTGTCCCTTTAATGAATGCCACTGGTCTCATGTCTACACACACTTAAATTATAGCAGAAATCGAAAAGAACTTGCACTTTTCCCACGGTCCCTTACGCACAGCTCATCAAAGAGCAAGCTTTCCCGGCGAAACTCTCATTCAGACGGGCTTTACGGCTCAGTGCTCCTTATATTCAGCCAAAAAATGAAATGGACGCTTGTGAAACATTAAGATATATTTCCTTTTTGTGATAACATTGTTAAGATTTTTTTGTGCGAGTCGTTTGAGTTATTGCCATTTATCGTTGATTGTGTGACATATCGAAAACAAAACTAACTTTACCCCGCTGAACGAGCACAGGTTTTGAGTACTTAAATGAATACAAAGAAAACAAAATAATGTGTATAAAGGATGTGAGATGGATTGAAACTGTAAACTTCCTGAGCTTCGTCAGGATGAGAGATAAAGACTCCAGCAAAACTGTTGATTTCATAACATAATCCCTGACTCCCCGTTGCGTGCATTCATTAATCCTTGAGCATATTCCCTTATCAATCGATTTATTTATTTTTTAACACAGTAAACACCCAGAAAGTGCACAAAAGGTTTGAGTGCACTGAAATTATATAATGAAATAGAAAAAGGTGTCATCCAACGAGAACGAGTGCGATGCAGAAGCAAAACTCGGAGAATAAGTTCCAAACGCAAGAGCTTTATTCAAGGAAACACGAAAGACAGTAATGCCTCTAGATAGAAGCATAATCCGTTCCAGGGCGGAGCTCATAACTCAAATTTCTCGTATCTAGAATCATGTTTTCCCATAAGAAATAATAGAAAATTAATCCCTTCCAGATCCGTAACAGTGGAAAATTGTTTTTATTGGTATAGACCAGGGGTGGGCAAACTATTTGTCTCGCGGGCCACATTGGTTTCTTAAAATTGACAGAGGGGCCGGGATTGTTTGGTTTGGGGCAAATCCATGACTTTAATATACGAGCGCAAAACTGATGTTTGTGTGAGCGTAAATTACATCCGCAAGCGGAAAACAGAGCTACACGGGTACGCAAGCTCAAAAATAAAAAACAATAAAAATAACTCACTGCTCTTGAATTTTGTAACTTTAATAAATTCAGATATTTTTAATATATAGTGAAGATGATTCAATGCTATTTTACATTTGATTATCTTAATCAAATTAGCTGAGAGTAATTGCTGGTTCTACCTGGAAAAACACTACTGTGTTTTGTTCTTCTGAGCCCTGATGAAGGAACACTAAATACATACTGTTTTATTGAATGAAAGATATAATATGACAACAGAAGCATGAAAATAACTGAGGGAAATATATATAGGGACATGACCAGAGCAAAGGCAGGATATACTTCCCTCAATTTAAAATATTTAATGACTTCAAAACTGGTGTATAAGCTCTAAGTGTCATGTACATTTTATTCTAATGTACATTATATTTCCTCTACCTATATTTCCCTATTTTTCCTCTTGTATTTGCAGGTCATGTTCTTGAATGCAGCAAATAACAACATAACGTTGACAGCATACAACTTCTTTTGAGAAGGTCGCACCTGTGCATTTACATAATAAATCCTAGAAAACCTGTATAAAGTATAGTTTGGTCTTAAATCACTCGACTGGGACACGTGAAATTACAACAAAACAATATTAATACAATTGAATCGACAAAAAAAACATAATATGCAATGTAACTGAATCGTATATTTGCCTCAGCTCTAGATTGACAATCACAGGCGTCCAATCACAACTGACCTCTGGAAAAAAGGGAAGTAACCAATGACGTTAGACTATTACAAGAGCAAGCCCCGCCCCACGATTGACAAAAATAAAAATGCTCGCGCGAGCAAAAACAGCAGTTGAGAGCGGGCGAATGTTCGCGCGCGCGCAGATTAGATGTCAAGCGCGCGCGAGTGATTAAAATGAGCTCGCGGGTACCCGTATTTACGTTTTCCACTCGCGGAAGGGGTGTGGGGGTGTAGAGGGGTTTGCGACACACGCATACTCTCCACCACACTTTCAGCGCCACTGCCGCTTGCAGCCGCGACAGAGTGACATTACAGGGAAATGTAAAATGAAGGAGGTTTAATACAGGTTCGGCAAGTTCGGCGGGCCGGATTAAAAAGCCCAACGGGCCGAATATAGCCCGCGGGCCGTAGTTTGCCCACCCCTGGTATAGACAAACACACACACACACACACACACACACACACACACACACACAATTTTCTTGAATAGCAGGAACTAAGCATAACTGAACTTGGCTTTCGTTTTTTTTTTACTTTTCTATTTTCTATTGTTTTTTTTTTTTCGATTTGTATTTGTTACTTTTGATCACTTTCCTTACCTTTTTTCGCCTGATTACCCTAACTTTCACTTTCACTTGGCGCAGACCTTTTGACGAAATATCTATGGAGGGACATCTGCTTCTCCTTTATCCACAACAACAGAAGCCTCTCCATCTCATCATTTATATTCGAACACAACTTCAATATAATCCTCACGCCCTTGGAAGGATTTACATTCTTGATAACATCGTTCTGCTTTAGGATGGCACATATCGTGGATGTACTGCGATCATAAGTGCGTGCTAGATCTCTCACGCGGCACCGCGCTCATATTTATCCACAATTTCATGCTTCATTTCCATTGTCATCATGCGTTTCTTCTTCTCACTACCATCCTTACTACTCACTTTCTTAGAATTGGTCGCTATTATGAAGAATAATGCACAAAATAGAGAGAAAAATATCTACCGTATTCGTGGGTGACGCGTACAAGTCAGTGATCACATGAAGTGAACGAGTGTCGGCGTCGGCTTCAGTACTCTAATATTTACTCCTATATAGAAGCAAGAATCTGCCCGAAGGCTCGCTCATATCTTGGAATACTCATATGTAGAGTCGCTCTACAGGAAAGCTGCATCTTCCAGGTGCCGCACACTGCCATGTGCTTCTGTCTAATCGCGACACCAGGAAAACTGTTGATTTTTTTCACATGATGGGTGAGTGTTTGCAAGCTCTGGATGTTTGCTGTGTGGAAAAATGTATTGATTGATAAGCCAATATGCTCAAGGAAGCTTGTGTTAATGAATGCACAAGAAGGGGAGTCAGATTTCGGTTCAACACCTGCATGTTTGATGGTGAAATTGCCAAGCTGTTCAATTCAGACAAAGAAGATGATGACTTTGATTAAAACAATGTGAGTGTATTGTTATATAGTAGAATAAAGTTCAGTAAAACTCACTGTTTTGCTTCCATTACCTTTTTGTGGACTGTTTTAGCGTGCGCCTTATAATGCGGTGCACCTTGTGTACAGACTAAGTACAAAAATAGTGCGTCAACTGGGACTGCGCCTTATAATCCGGTGCACCTTATGGTGCGGAAAATACGGTAATTTCAAATACAAATCAGGTATACTTTAAGTTTAACAAGTATTCTTAAAGAATGATCATTAAAATTCTGCAAATATTTTTTTTCCACAGCTGTTTTTTGATTATATTCGTTGCGTGTGCCATCTTTTACCACTCCAGTGGAAATATTGTGTAAAATGAGAAAAAAATATTTGAAAATGTTTATTTCTTTTTATATATGCAAAAATATGCTAGTGGTCCAAAAAGTGACATGAGGATGAAAATGAGAAACTCCAGTATTCTTAGGGAAACAAACATATTTGATACCTTAATAACCCTTCTCTACAATGCAGCAATAGGGAAGATAAAATCTTAACAGGCCTCAGAGAAAAATCACTTTGATCGAGAACCCTCCAGAAATGTAACGTACATCACATTGTGTCCAACAAAAGCCCAGAAATAACCTGTTAATTGGGCTAGCTCTCAGATAAGCCCACACAGCATTTATTTATGTTAATATTAACTTGAAAAAACAAAACAGTAGGCAAACTCTTGGTTGTCTATAGCAATGGAGCACTTTGTTAACTGGACATTGTGATGTCGTTACACATGAAATTACTGAGCCACAAACATTTATCTTAAAAGAATACAACTGTACTAAAATTATTCAAAATACATTTGACATTCAAATGATCTCAAACAACATCTCATTTGATCTTTGCTCTACATTTTTTCCAATTTTCAGTGTGATTATGATGGAGTGAAATAATGTACAAAAGTGCGGTGAGAAAAGTAACGGGTACCACGTGACAACCATTCAATGAATACATTGTGATGTACGGAAAACGGTTAAAAATGTCACTTATTTCAATGTTTGATAACTCTGGACCCTGGTACATGAGCATCCTATACGATATATATATCCTGGTCTTGTTTAATGATAAAATCGGGAATGATAAAAAGTCGGGAATTATAGAAAACCATGTCTGAACGCATTCATCACAATCGGACATGATCTCCATTTTAGTGCATAGAAATCATCTGAAACCCTGCATTGTTCTAGGCAAAATTTATACTCCTAATGAATATATAGTTGTTTAACTTACCTTACAATGTAACAATCCCGCGAAAGAATCAGAGGTTTCGGTGAAATATTCGATTGTTTATGCTGGAAAAATCTGCGTAACGTTCTCACATGTATACACGTGAACAAGACACGAAAGGCAATTTCCACAGTGTAAAGGTCAGATGACGTAATACGTTTTGTTTACATACGTCACTCGGGAAACCCACGTGGGTGGTTTATCCAGAGAACATCTCGGATCATGATCGCTTCTTCTGATGATTTTATAACAGTTTGAACGTTCATCACAAAACTGGACACGAAGGTACAGGCTTCATTTAATTCATCAGTAGATCGTAGCAGTATTGTTTAACAATAAAAGTTGAATAATGAATGTTTAGACATATAAATTCTTTAATTATCACGATTAGCACAAATTATTTTTGTCTGTACGATCAGGATTTTACACACTTTGAACGTACATCACAGCACCGGACACGATGGGTGATGTACGTTACGCGATTTTCAAAATAATTTTTCTCAAAGAAGGGGATATTTTTCGGCAAAAAACAGCTTGACGATGGTTAGATTGTATAACTTCCCTAACAAATAAATCAAAACATTTGGGTAATACAAGCATTTTGTGAGGGGAAAAAGTAGGAGTTTTTGTACATAGCGTACAATGTCACGCTCGGTGCTTCAAAATTTGTCCAGTTTTGGGTATCAAATGTGCTACAAAATCCACCGTTCAAAATGGATCATCATAATTTTATCAAAACTATCTCTACTGTGTATATTGAAGACATTTATTGTAATTTTACCCTGTGGCTCATGTGATTTGTGAATTTATTAGTCACCAAACTCTAAGAGCCTAGGGGGGGGACCACTAGCGTATTTTTGCATATATGGTTATATTATGCAATGTTTTCAAATGCATATAATTATTTAAGCTAGTTAACATAGTAAAAGTCATTTAATTGTGTTTGAAGTGATGTCACACCACAGGGCTTCCCGTCACACCACAGGACGAAATGAGACACTGTATGAACATTTATGGTGAAATCTATTGAATACTTTTGTAACAAACAAATTCATTTGCATCTCTATTTGAACATTAATGAAAATGCAACATCAGTACAATCTTATTACTTAGTGTATGAATTTAAATTAAAAACATAGTGAACAAGTCATACTGAAAAATTAACATTTGAGGCGTCAAATCAGACCCAGTCATAAAGACCATTCATTTCTATTTTTAACTTAAAATACGAATCAAATATCTTGTTTCTCAGGAGAGAGTAATTACAATCATGCTGAAATAATTAAAAGCATTTTAAATCATCAATTCAGCTCTTTAAACAAAGATTCCAGTGAATATTCTGTAGTGTCACTAACAAAAGATAAGACCATAAACATGACTGTCAGGGTTCTGCCGCATTCGGTTTAGTAATTTCTTAGTTTTGTGGCAGAGCTCTGACACTACCGTAATGTCTCGTATTTGATGTGTGTCACGGTTGTCTGTGTAACGTCTTATGTGCGGTTATGATGTACGATCCCGAGGCTGGTCTTGTCTGCTTTCGGTTTGTGTCGGGATTCGGACATTCATGACCTGTGTGTTTGTCCTTGTCATGAGCGCGCGAGCTGAGGGTTTCCTCGTTCTCGTGCAGTCTATGTTCTGTGATTGGGCGTGGTTCAAGCTCTGCTCGAGCCGCGTTCTCTCGGGTCCGTGTGCAGTGTTGTGAGCACGTGGTTCATGTTTTCATCAGCCGCATGTTTTCATGTTGCGTCTTTGTTTAATGTGGACACGATGCGTGTTCGCATTGACCGTGTTCATGTCTCGTCTATGTGTAACCCTCCCACCTTGTTTCCCTGCTTAACTTTGATTTGTCCCAGCTGTGTTCTCATCAATTACCCTTCCTCCTGTGTGTATTTAATCTCCTCATGTTTGCTGTCCTGTGTTGCTTCGTTGTCATTTCTAGCCGTCAGTTGTGTCGTTATTCTATGTCGTTCCAGTTTCATGTCCTGTCTTGCCTAGTCTAGTTTCTAGTTTTTTTTTCCCCCTGGGACGGTTTGTTTGATTTTGTTAATAAAGTTCATCCTTTTTGCAAATTGAGTCCTCGCTCTCCTAAAACCTGACACATGACAACCTGTTAGAGCCAACATTTTAAACAAAAAAATCACTTTAAAAACAATGATCAATGACTGTTAACATACACATACAACAAACAAATGAAGACGGATATATATTTGTTTAATATTGCAAACATAACAGACGAAAATCAAGCTAGACATCTGACTTAATATAGACATCATTACTCAATTATTACCACAGGACTTTTTCACTTTGGCAGCCATTTTGAGTCATTGCTATACAAGACTGAGATTGAACATTACAGTAACTGAATAAGTTTAGTTGTTTTAAACCTGAATATGATTTTTTTTTTCAATCTAGATCAGTCACACCACAGGACTATCAAAAATGGACACTTGTTCATGGTCTGACATAAATTATGGAATTTATCAAATTAATAAGAGATTAAGTCACCTTTTAACCTCTATAGCACACCCAAAAATCTGGGGGATTTCCTGGTAGGGGGGTTGACTAAAACAGTGGTCCCCAATCCCCGTTCCGCGGACGAACTGGTTCCGGGCTGCGTAAAGTTTTCTCTGACTGTACCTGCGGATCGAATTCGTGAGCAACGACGCTGCTGCTTTGGCGGTGAGGAGGTGTTTAATATCGCGCGGACTCATCATCCTTCTCGCTCGCCCCCTCCCCCCATCAACAATCTCGCGCGGACTCATCATCCTTCTCGCTCGCCCCCCCCCCCTCCCCCCATCAACAATCTCGCGCAGACTCATCATCCTTCTCGCTCGCCCCCTCCCCCCCATCAACAATCTCGCGCAGACTCATCATCCTTCTCGCTCGCCCCCTCCCCCCCATCAACAATCTCGCGCAGACTCATCATCCTTCTCGCTCGCCCCCTCCCCCCCATCAACAATCTCGCGCAGACTCATCATCCTTCTCGCTCGCCCCCTCCCCCCCATCAACAATCTCGCGCAGACTCATCATCCTTCTCGCTCGCCCCCCCCCCCCTCCCCCCATCAACAATCTCGCGCAGACTCATCATCCCTCTCGCTCGCCCCCTCCCCCCCATCAACAATCTCGCGCGGACTCATCATCCTTCTCGCTCGCCCCCTCCCCCCCATCAACAATCTCGCGCGGACTCATCATCCTTCTCGCTCGCCCCCTCCCCCCCATCAACTATCTCGCGCGGACTCATCATCCTTCTCGCTCGCCCCCTCCCCCCATCAACAATCTCGCGCGGACTCATCATCCTTCTCGCTCGCCCCCCCCCCCTCCCCCCATCAACAATCTCGCCCAGACTCATCATCCCTCTCGCTCGCCCCCTCCCCCCCATCAACAATCTCGCGCGGACTCATCATCCTTCTCGCTCGCCCCCTACCCCCCATCAACAATCTCGCGCAGACTCATCATCCTTCTCGCTCGCCCCTCCCCCCATCAACAATCTCGCGCGGACTCATCATCCTTCTCGCTCGCCCCCTCCCCCCCATCAACAATCTCGCGCAGACTCATCATCCTTCTCGCTCGCCCCCTCCCCCCCCATCAACAATCTCGCGCAGACTCATCATCCTTCTCGCTCGCCCCCTACCCCCCATCAACAATCTCGCGCAGACTCATCATCCTTCTCGCTCGCCCCCTCCCCCCCATCAACAATCTCGCGCAGACTCATCATCCTTCTCGCTCGCCCCCTACCCCCCATCAACAATCTCGCGCAGACTCATCATCCCTCTCGCTCGCCCCCTCCCCCCCATCAACAATCTCGCGCAGACTCATCATCCTTCTCGCTCGCCCCCTACCCCCCATCAACAATCTCGCGCAGACTCATCATCCCTCTCGCTCGCCCCCTACCCCCCATCAACAATCTCGCGCAGACTCATCATCCTTCTCGCTCGCCCCCTACCCCCCATCAACAATCTCGCGCGGACTCATCATCCTTCTCGCTCGCCCCCTCCCCCCCATCAACAATCTCGCGCAGACTCATCATCCTTCTCGCTCGCCCCCTACCCCCCATCAACAATCTCGCGCAGACTCATCATCCCTCTCGTAAACCGAGGTATTACTGTACTTGATTACCAAATGAACAGCGTAGGATAACGCATGCAGAAATGCGTTTTTTCTTTGGTCTCTGTAATAAAGCCAGTGCACTGGATGAGAAACGCTGCTCAATATTGAATAAAACAGCCTGAGCTCTCATGAATGTGCTGCGTAACAGCACAGATGATGGTTAAAGCTGCTGTGTGACGATCACTCTGGTTGTTTCCCTCACAGTGGTGGCGTTTGACTTCCTATCAGACGACTACTCAAAGGTACAACCCAAATGACCTGTGTGTGTGTGTGTGTGTGTGTGTGTGTGTGTGTGTGTGTGTGTGTGCTCTTTATGTGAATCCTCCATGTCCTTTAAAACACTTCAATGATCTTAGTCAGCATGAAAGGGAAGCTGCATGAGTCTTTTCTTCTCTATTGTGCCGTATATCCCAGTGAAACTGCTTCAGGAACACATGTGGGCGGGGCTTGATTGTGATTGTATGGTTATGATTTGCTGTTGGCTGATCTCCTGTGATTGACAGGTCATTGCCCCGCCCTCATCAGAGAAGAGATTAAGATTCAAGAATTAAAAAATTAAAAAATGTGTACAGATAAATCATTATTAAATACTACAGTGGAGTTTACTTATCTCGACCTCGGTTAACTCGCCAATCCTATTGTCGCCACTTCACATGGTTATCTCGTGACTCATGATAGTAGTGAGTTCACTGCGCATGCGCTGCGTTTGCGTCCACGTACGGTCTCTCACTCCAGTGCTGCTTCACACACAGCGCCGCGCAGAAGAACTCGCGGAAGTGGCGTAAAAATCAAGCCTTGCAGATGCTATGGCAGGAGTTAGCATCACTGTCCAGGAGTTCCCAGATTACACTGACATCGACAAAGACGTCGTCACTGATAGAAGCGTTTGTTTTCCAGCAGAACGTTAAAGGCAAAACGCAACAAAGCATTTTAGAGTTTGTGAATAAACCATAGTAACCGCGTGTGCAATACTATCAGAACTGTGTCCGAGTGTCACGACCAGCTCGTTCTCAGTCATGACATAATACAAGACCACCAAGTTCACTGAATCCAATGTTCTTTATTCTAGAGCCAAAGTAATAAAAACCCCAAATCATATTCAAAGTTTAGGCAAAAATAAATGATAACATCAGGCCATTAAACAGAAAGTGTTCAAAAGGTGACTCTTCCTGGGGTCGCTGCATTCCCAGGAACAGGAGCAAAAGGAAGTCAGGTCGTCAGTCTCCTTCTCCTTGGGGAGAGGACAAACATCCGTCTTTATCCTTGCCGTAATCAGGAGAAGATGAGCCAGCGGGGGGGGGGGCGCGATCCTTCGCACTCTCCAATATTTATCGCCTCCCACAGGCGTGGAGAGGAAGCACAGGGTCGTAACACCGAGCGAAATCACGGTTATGAGCGAATGTGTTTGTGTGTGTGTGACTGTTTACACTGTGAGTGAAATTGTTTGCAATGTTGGAGAATATGATTAAAGGTTTGTATGGAGAATGGAAGGTGTTTTTATTGTATTCTGGTAAATCTCTGCTGTTAGTTGCTGCACATGCCTTTTGTTGTTAGCACATATGCCGTGTGTGTACATTTATTTGCATGCCGATCGCTTCATCACATAAATCAGCATATTGGGTGTTGGTTATCTCTGCGCTTTTTTAACCGTTTCCACTGTACTTTCATTAAATATAAGAATCCTGATTTCATGACGCTAAGATGGTCTTGTAAGAAGCAGCATAGTGTGGAAGTGTCTCTGAGCGTGGAGTGATGCTGAGGTGTGTTGCAGCTGGTGTTCCTGCACGCGGACCGCAGTGTGGCGCTGCACTCTCAGCACGGGGTTTACTACAAGACACGCATCCCCAAGACCGGCCACGATTTCTCCTTCCACCCCCCCTCCTGTGAGCTGTTCTTTGTTGGAGCCAGGTGAGACTCGTCTGTTCACACCAGAGCAAACGCTCTTGTTCTGATGATGCATTTCTTTATGCTCGCGATCGCTCTTGTATTTGTGCTAGTTTGTTTAATTTAGCTTTCTTTACTCTTCATTCTGCACACTTTTTCTTTTCACTTGGAGTGGTTTCTGCTGTTGGGTAAGGATTCACTGTGGTTTGTTTTATTCAGCAAGGCTGCGTTCTTGGTGTGAATGGACCTTTATATCTGGGATTCACTCTTTTTTAATCCTCTGATTCACACACACACACGGGTCTCTGTGCTAATCTTCTCTTGTTTTTCTCAATGCAGCTCTGAGATCTTCAGGCTGAATCTTGGGCAAGGCCGGTTCGTGAGCTCCCTCCTTACAGATGCTGCGTAAGTGTCTTTCGAGTGTTGCGTGTGTATATATGTGTGTGTGTGTGTGTGTGATATACAGTGTTCACTTATCTCGAGTCACGGTTAACTCGCCAATACTATTATGTCGACGATTTTGAAGTGGAACCGCCAAACTCCCTATTTGTCTCAGTATTTTCTTGTTGGTTATGTCGATTCCTTAATGTCGCCGAAATCTAGTATCTCGAGCATAAATGAGAGACAATTATCCACTTCACATGGGTATTTCGTGACTCATGAGTGTACCTCGTTCGCTGAGTTTGCGTTGCAGGTGGAGCGCGCGCTCGCTTCAATGACCGTTCACTCACGTTGATCTGAGGGATAACACACTGCAGGTATTCTGTGTGTTTTTCTTCTAAAAATGTCTGGAGGTGTTAAGAGAGAACTGGACAATCAATCTCAAAGATGTGGACGATGCAGTGTTTCAGAGGTTCACAAATACACGAGCCACAAACCTTCCGTCATGGACCCTTGCTGATGGAGAAGACGGACATTCTTGCTGCAAAGAATTTGACTATTTTAAAGCAAATCCGGGGTGGCTGAATCGTTTCAAAAAGAGGCACAACATTGTCTTTAAAGTGATTTGTGGAGAGAGCGCAGCGGTTAAACAGAAGCAAGTGGTTCGGGGATTAAGACTCAAATGCGCAGTTCTGGATGAGACTCTGAACGTTTCAGCCGATCGCTTCATCAAACAAATCGCGGCAACACTGTTGTGTAAAAAAACACCAAAACACGAGCATCTACATTCTCATTTAATCTCGTTTTCTCATCTACATCATGTACATCAATACATTTTAATTTCTCTTTCTCTTACAACAACCCACGGTTTGGTTTCACTTTCATAAGAAATACAGCCGGCAGGTTTGAAACCCGTCAACACTGATCGGCTGTCAGAGCAGTCAGGTGTTCACTGCCGGAGTCAAGCAGTGTGTTTGTCTTCAAACGTCATTTTCACGTGACTATTGACGTAATGATGCAAGCTCCGAAGCAGTGGTTCATTGCAAAGCTCGTTCGAGTTTGAAGCTTCGGAGCGTCGGTGTCAGACGTAACATCACTACAGACGCGCACCATTAACGCTTGCTCAAAATGTGTTTTTTTGAAAAATTAGGTGAAATTAATTTTCTGCGGCACACCTGACGATCACTCTCCGTCACTCTGACAGCTGCGCTGATTGGCTGTCTGACCTGTCAATCATGCAAGAAAGCGTGATTGGCTGTGCTGCCATGATAGCGTGCTCTTCTCATCCAATCAACACTCTTTCAGGGGGACGAGCAAAGGAACGAGCGCAGCGCGGAGAGGGAGAGACTGCTCTTTCTTTTTCTTCTGATTTTGACTTGTGTTTGTTTTCTTATTGTGTGAATTTCACGCACAAGCACTGTGTACCGAGCCTGAACAGTTATGATAATTGACATCATGCGAGCAACATTAAAAATTCGAATCGTGAACTTGCACAAAACATTCATCATGGGTGCGGGATATCTGAGGGTGCGGATTATACCAACAAATTTTTACACAAAACCCGCGGGATATATGAGGGTGCGGATTATCTGCGTCTGCGGATTATATGCGGGAAAATACGGTATCTATATATATATATTTAGCTGATGCTTTTATCCAAAGAGACTCACAAACGGGGAGAGCAATAGAACCGCATGCAAACATCAAAACTGAAGGTTGCGTTATGAATGAAATGTGTAGTATTAGTAGATGATCACTTCATTTGTTTTAATGCGTAATGTTGAACATTGCATATGTAGTGTCTCAGTTGCAGTACGACTACAAGAAAGGAATAGAAGGTTCTGTGTGTGATCGTTGATGTTTCAGTACAGGAGACACGACGATTCATTAGTTGTGTGTGTGAATTGTTTTGGCAGAGAAGTCAATGTGTGTGACGTCAGTCCTGTCCATCGCTTGCTTGCTGCGGGAACATTAGAGGTACGTGTTGCGTCAGTAGGTCTGCTGTGTGTGTAGTGTGTGTGTAATGTGTGTTTGTGAAGGGCAATGTGGAGTTCTGGGATCTGCGGGACAGAGTTCACGTGGGGGTTTTCAACTGCGTCACCGACAGCACTGAGTGAGTTTCATTCATCTGTGTTTCTCAGAAATGGTTCAGTGTTCAGCCTCCGATCAATCAAGTGTCATCGTTTACTCGCCATCTTTCAATACTTGCATGATTTTATTCTGCCAAATCCTCAGAAGTGTTGTGTAATGATGAGGTGACCACTGCTGTTTCCAATGTTTCTGGAAGAAGTGCATCCTGCTCAACAAGGCTGCTTTTATTTTCTGCTGTTTTCTGTGTGAATATATAGTAAAGTGTCATTTATTCCTGTGATTAAAGCTGAATTTATTAGATGATAAATACAGTAAAACAGTGTAATATTATATCAGTGTAAAACAGCTGTTTTCTATGTGAATATATAGTAAAGTGTCATTTATTCCTGTGATTAAAGCTGAATTTATTAGATGATAAATACAGTAAAACAGTGTAATATTATATCAGTGTAAAACAGCTGTTTTCTATGTGAATATATAGTAAAGTGTCATTTATTCCTGTGATTTAAGTTGTATTTTCAGCATCATTACTCCAGTCTTCAGTGTCACTTAATCTTCATAAATCATTATCATAGGATGATTTGATGCTCAACAAAAAAGTTTTATATTATTGTCAGTTGTGATTCAGAATCGTGTGGAAACTGAAATGTTTCAAGATTGGTTGTTAAATATAAAGACAGAATAGTGTAAGTCTGCACGCACTCATGTGTGTTTGTCGTTATGGGATGTCGTGTGTTTGAAGGGTGGATGGTCTGCTGTCCATCAGCGCTCTGAAGTTCGATGGCTCTTGGGAAATCGCGGTGGGCACCAGCACCGGACAGGTGAGTTGGGCTTTCACCCTCACAGAGTCTCTGTTTAACAGGTGTCGCTTCACAGGTGGACGACGCTCAATAAAGAGTAAACCGGATCTGAAACGCGTTGAGCTTCTCCACTTTCCACCACTTCCAGAGCTTGAAACAGCCTTTCATGTTTGCCGAACTGCCCCTATCATTTTTTTATGAAATCGACGGCAATATTGCGGTGCCCTTTTTCAGAAATGCCTTTTGCCCCTATCCCTTTCAAGTGAAAGTATATTTATTGATGAATTATCCTGAACGAGCTTAACAAAAATCAAAACCCAACGTCTCCATTTTCGCAAATCTATTCACCAGTAGCAGCCATGTTTAGATCCACTGAACAAATGCAATATACTCCAAAATGACGTCATGAATTGAGATCTGCACGCGCCTTTTGGTGACTTGTGCGGAGCGGAGCATTCGTCCTGTTGACGGGGGGGGTTGGTGGCGGTTGTGTGCGGAGCGGTCGTCCTATCAGGGCTTGCGGAGCGGGAGCGGGACAGAGCCGCTAAGTTGGCAACTGAAACGTTTTTATGTTCGGGAGTTTCCGGGATGGTGATAAAGGTCGACCAGTCGATCGTGATCGACGGGTTGGCGACTATACATTAGCGACAGACTATTTTAGTTCCCCTCTTTCCACAACAAATCAGAACAGAACAAGAATGAAATATATATATATACACACACACACATATACATATACGCAGCTCTAAATAAGCCCAAGTGAATTTAAACCGAAACTGAAAGTAACCGGCGTTGGGTAGCCTAATCAAGTAGCCTAAATCTCTCATTCGGCATGAATCCAGATGTTTCCATGTTCCCGATATATTTGGATGCTAAACTGATTCAATGTGTTCCTTGAATGCAAAAGCAAATGCATAAATATAAACTGTTATTTATTATGTAAGCTAGGATTTGTACTGTATTTCTTGTATACAGTGTTATGTTGTATTTTTACTGCTGAAAGTTATGTTCAGTTATGATATGAAGTTCAGAAAAGTGAACAAGACATACTGAAAAGTTCAGAAAAAGTTTTAACAATAAATCTTCCTTCAAAAAGAGCTATTACTCATAGTATGTTAACTATTCAACTCTGTACCAATCACAAGAAAAGTGTTAAATCATCATAGATGATTATGTTTGGCATTCTATAGGGTGTAACATCAATATCACAAATTCATTTAAGAGTATGAAACGGACAACATAAAAAGTAGCAAACGTTATGCTAATGTACATAAAACGTAAATTGCCTAAATGCCTTTGTATATTTGTAATGCCTTTAAATATTGCCTTTGTGCCCTTATTAGACAACAAAAAATGCCTTGGCGCCCTTTAAATTTCTATCATATCTAAGGCAACTTGGCAGTGCCCTCTTCGCAACGAATTTCAAGGCCGGCACTTCCAGAGCTTGTGGAAAACGGTTAACTCGATTACTTCAGTGCTGCAATCTTTCATGTGGTCTAATACGTTCAAGCCACAAAAGACCGTCTTCTATCCGTCTACCGACCTAATGCGTGAACATTATGGGATGTGCTCTAGACAGGAGGGATTGTCAGCTGAAGACCGCAGCAATCGCAGTGTTCTGATTCTGTCCTGATTCCTGACACACACTCGGCGTCTGTCAGAGTCCATCACAAGCGCACATTCACCGGCCGCAGACCCTCCGCTTGAAGACGCCAGGACGGAAGTGGTGGAAAGTGGACAAGATGAAACGCCTGGTATTAAGATGCGATTTTGTCGTGTTTGGTCAGCGCCTGAATCCCAGCCGTAAGAGTGTGTCCTGATGAAGTGGAGAGCACAAGGTAACGGATTCAGTGCTCATCTTTGAGTTGTGATTCACAGATACTCGTCTACGATCTTCGTTGTACTCGTCCTCTGCGAGTGAAAGATCATTATTATGGTCTGCCCATCAAATCTCTTCACTTCCACAAGCCGCTGAACCTGATTCTGTCTGCCGACTCCAGAATCATCAATATGTGGCACAGAGACGACGTAAGGCTGGCTTTGCTGGAGTTTGGTTTGAACACGGGTCGTTTCTTGGAGAAAATAACCGTTTTATTGTGTTGATTTCAGGGCAAAGTGTTTTCCTCCATTGAACCGCCGGCCTTCATCAATGACGTCTGTCTCTACCCCGACTCTGGTGAGTCGATCTGACGTTTCACCACAACGAGAGATGTTCATTTATAGCTGACCCATGAAGCCCAGAGCCAGTTCTGTATAGTTATAGTTATAGTAACTCCAATATAAAATCTTTCATTATAATATTTCATAATGTGACTTTCACCGTTCAGTGCATTTAGTAAAACAATATGTATGTGTTGCTGACCAAGAGTTTGAGCAGCAGTGACTGGTTTCAGTGGGAGTATGTTAGATTGACAGCGCTGACTTGCGCGCACGCGCGTGTGTGTGTGTGGCTGTAATTTCCTGTCCATGTCTGGATTTACAGGTTTGCTCTTCACTGCCAATGAAGATCCCAAGATGAACACCTTCTATATTCCTGTGAGTAGCAGACGGCGTAACTTGCAGCTTCCATCCCATTTTGTTCCTCGTACCTTGATTAGTCACGGCATTCTCTGTGTGCTTGTTCACACACACACACACACACACACTTGTTCTCCCACTTACGCCTCTTCCTCTGTTTCTGAGTGGAAGCCAGTCTCCCGGAGCTTGTATTGTGTTTAAGGCAAGGCAAGTTTATTTGTATAGCACATTTCATACACAATGGTAATTCAAAGTGCTTTACATAAAGAAGAATGATAAAAATAATTAAAAAAAAGATAATACGTATAAAATAAAATGCAAACAGTTCGGACATAGCACAGTGCTCAATCTGCAAATGCATAGGTAAAAAGATGTGTTTTGAGTCTTGATTTGAATGTGGCTACTGTTGGAGCACACCTGATCTCTTCTGGAAGCTGGTTCCAGCTGCGGCTGGCGTAACAGCTAAAAGCAGACTCTCCTTGCTTTGAGTGAACCCTGGGTATTACTAAGTGACTTGATCCTGATGATCTTAGTGATCTGTTAGGTTTATATTCTATGAGCATATCTGCAATGTATTGAGGTCCTAGGCCATTGAGTGATTTATAAACAAGTAACAGTACTTTAAAATCAATTCTAAATGTAACTGGAAGCCAGTGCAAGGAGGACTGGTGTGACGTGTTCATATTTTCTGGTTCTGCTCAGAATCCTGGCAGCAGCGTTCTGTACGAGCTGCAGCTGTCTTATGGTCTTTTTGGGAAGGCCAGTGAGGAGCCCATTACAATAATCCACCCTGCTGGTGATGAAAGCATGAACAAGTTTCTCTAAGTCTTGATTGGAGACAAAGCATCTAATTCTTGCAATATTTTTGAGATGATAATATGCTGATTTAGTTATTGTTTTTACATGGCTCCTGAAACTCAGGTCTGACTCCAAAATCACACCAAGATTCCTGACCTGATTTTTAGTTGTTTGACCCCTAGAGTGAAGGTATGCGTTCACTTTGAGAACTTCATCTTTGTTTCCAAATGCAATGACTTCAGTTTTGTCTTTGTTTAACTGAAGGAAGTTTAGGCACATCCAGTTTTTAATTTCATCAATGCATTGACACAGGGAGTCAATGGGGCTGTAGTCATTAGGTGATAACGCGAGGTAAATCTGGGTGTCATCTGCATAGCTGTGATATGCAATTTGGTTCTTTCTCATTATTTGGCTCAGTGGCAGCATATATAAGTTGAACAGGAGGGGTGCAAGTATTGAACCTTGAGGGACTCCGCATGTCATGGATGTCCACTCAGACTTATGGTCACCGATACTCACATAATAACCTCTCCCTTCTAAGTATGACCTGAACCATTTAAGAACCATCTCAGAAAGCCCAACCCAGTTTTCCAGCCTGTCAAGGAGAATGTTGTGATCTATAGTGTCAAACGCAGCACTGAGGTCGAGTAAAACCAGCACTGATAATTTACCTGAATCTGTGTTAAGACGAATATCATTTATTATCTTTACGAGTGCTGTCTCTGTGCTGTGATGTGGTCGGAAACCAGATTGAAAGTTGTCAAAGTATCCATTCAAGCTTAAGAACTTGTTCAGCTGATTGAAAACAACTTTTTCAATGATCTTGCCAATGAAAGGTAGATTTGAGATTGGTCTGTAATTGCTCAATATGATGTTATCCAGATTGCTCTTTTTCAGAAGGGGCTTAACAACTGCAGTTTTTAGGGATTTTGGAAAAGTCCCAGAAAGAAGTGAGGCATTTACCACTTCTAGGATATCTGCTTCTAAACAGTTAAACACGCTTTTGAAAAAAGATGTGGGAAGTATGTCAAGGGCGCAGGTTGATGTTTTAAGGTGCTGTACTGTTTCTTCCAAAATTTTACCATCAATTGCTTCGAAAACAGACATAATAGCTACTTTCTGAGGTTGTGGTCTGATCTGTTTTACCCCAGTGCAGCTCAAGGTTGTGCTGATCGCCTTTCTGATATTATTTATTTTCTCAGAGGAGGAGGAAGCAAACTCACAGCATTTGCTGTCTGAGAGCATTTCACTGGGAATCTGACTTGGGGGATTTGTTAGTCTCTCTACAGTAGCAAAAAGAGTGCGGGTGTTTAAGTTTCTGTTTATAATATTTGAGAAGGTCTGTCTAGCTTTGCCTAGTTCCACATTGAAAGTATGAAGGATATCTTTATAGATGTTATAGTGGATTTCAAGATTTGTCTTTCGCCACATGCGCTCAGCTTTTCTGCATTGTCTTTTCATATTTTGCACTGCTGTTGAATTTCTCCAGGGTGCTTTGTCTGCCACTCTTCTTCCTGACTTTCACAGGAGCAATGTTATCAATAACATTATGAACTTTTGAGTTAAAAGAATCAAGAAG
Source organism: Rhodeus uyekii (assembly GCA_037043235.1). Taxonomy (NCBI): domain Eukaryota; kingdom Metazoa; phylum Chordata; class Actinopteri; order Cypriniformes; family Acheilognathidae; genus Rhodeus; species Rhodeus uyekii. Next base: position 156,396 of record JAWRVZ010000557.1, read on the forward strand.
AAAATCAACAGGGTCTGCTGATATGCTTGGTGTTAAAGATATAGCCTTCATAAACAGAGCACTAGTATTCTCATTTAAGCATCGCTTTTTGACCGAGATAGATCTAGCTTCAACAGTCGGAGAGATCAATATATCAAAGAAAATACAGAAATGATCTGATAGTGCTACATCCTTAATGGCAATGGATGAGATGTCTAGACCCTTACTGATAATTAAATCTAGTGTATGTCCTCGATTGTGTGTGGGTCTATGTACATGCTGAGTCAGATCAAAAGTATTCAAAACTGTTAGAATTTCTTTTGCCATTTTGGATTTGCATTTGCATTTTCTATGTGGATGTTAAAGTCCCCAGTAATAGCAAGACAGTCAAACTCTGAGGAAGTTGCTGATAACAGTTCTGTAAAGTCCTCCACAAAGGCTGGAGAGTATTTTGGAGGCCTGTAAATGACTAAAAGTAGAATGCGAGGAGCACCTTTTAACACAATACCCAAATATTCAAAAGACAAGTAATCACCAAATGACACTTGCTTGCATTGATAGACATCTTTAAATAGAGCAGCTTCACCTCCACCTCTCCTAACAGCTCTGCAGACACTCATAAAAGTAAAGTTAGGAGGGGCTGTTTCATTCAGGATTGTTGAACTGCAACTGTCTTCAAGCCATGTTTCATTTAGAAGCATAAAATCTAGATTGTTTGTGGTTATTAAATCATTGACTAGAAGTGATTTAATTTAAGTGAACTGATGTTTAAAAGTGCTAACTTAACAGTCTGTCTTTCTGTCTCTACAGTAATCTTAGTTTGACGTGTAATATGCAACAGATTAAATGGGTTTGCCAAACGGTTTGAGAAGGCCTTTGGCTTTCTATCACGTAATAAAACTGAAATAGAGAGAGCAACAGGCACACTGGGTTCCCGCTTGTTCTGTAAACATTTGATAAAGTCACTGTTATCATAGCGGGGACCCGACACACATCACTGAGAGCTTTTATCAGTTGTTTTTGGTTCACCTAGAACAGATGGAGGAGGGTGAGGGCCCTGGCGTTGTGGTAGCGGCCGAAGAGCTCTCGCAGGAGGAATGGGAGGTCGAGCTGGGCCCACAGGCTTTGGTGGTTGTGGAGCTCGCCGCTTTTTTGTTGACGTCTGGGGGCTCGCAGCAAAAGAGTGGGCGAGTTTGGTTCCAGCATACACCAGTTCCTCCATTTTCTCAGAGAAACACAGCAGAGGGGATGCTGGGGAAAGGGATAGCGTATCCGGTGAGAGAGGCTGTTGCTCTGGTGTTACTGGAGGCTCTAATATGTTGTCCTGGCTGTTTTCCCGAAAGTCGTTGAAAGAGCTGAGTGTCGCTGTCTGCTCCACCTTGAGCGGCAGTTAGCATCGGACACACACACACACACACACACACACACACACACACACACACACACACACACACACACACACACACACACACACACACACACACACACACACACACACACACACACACAGTCGCTCAGCAGCCATATCACCCTGTACTCTAAGACTGGTTGCCCACTGAAGCTAAGCAGGGTTGAGCCTGGTCAGTACCTGGATTGGAGACCTCCTGGGAAAAACACTAGGTTGCTGCTGGAAGTGGTGTTAGGAGGCCAGCAGGGGGTGCTCACCCTGCGGTCTGTGTGGGTCCTACCGCCCCAGTATAGTGACGGGGACACTGTACTGCAACAAGCACTGTCTTTCGGATGCGACGTTAAACCGAGGTCCCGACTCTCTGTGGTCGTTAAAAATCCCAGGATGTCTTTCGCAAGAGTAGGGGTGTAACCCCGGCATCCTGGCCAAATCTACCCATTGGCCTTGGTCCATCATGGCCTCCTAATCCCCCCAATACTCTAATTGCCTTCATCACTCTGTCTCCTCTCCACCAATAAGCTGGTGTGTGGTGAGCGTTCTGGCGCAATATGGCTGCCGTCGCATCATCCAGGTGGATGCTGCACATTGGTGGTGGTTGAGGAGATTCCCCCCCTACTATGTAAAGCGCTTTGAGCTCTGGAAAAGCGCTATATAAATGTAACATTTCTTCTTCTTCACTCACACACAGTCGCTCGCTCACACACACACACACACACACACACACACACACAGTCGCTCACACAGATTGACAGTTACAGAAATATAAGGGACACACTCATGGTCTCAGTGAACTGGGATCAGTAGAAAAGCTCTTCATGAAAGCAGTGGCACTCCTGTCAAACACCTCATGGTTCACAACGTGTAACACTGAATCTTGCAACAACACATTTCACACTAAACTTTGAATTCGCAAACCTGCACACAAAATATCCTCCATTCAGGCTTGATTGATTGTGCGCCGCTGTTTCAGGCTCTGGGTCCGGCTCCGCGCTGGTGCTCCTTCCTGGATAACATGACGGAGGAGCTGGAGGAGAACGCGCACTACAACATCTGCAACGACTACAAGTTTGTGACCCACACAGACCTGGAGAACCTGGGTAAGCTGGAGAACCCGTCCCGAGCTCAGGAAGCTCTAGAACACGCACCGTTTGATCAAACAACTGTTACGCTCATGGTTTGTATCAATGGAAAGTGCTCTCCTTTATTTTTATTTTGGGGGGGGGGGGATTTAGTTATTCAGGTTTAAAAAGCAATGTTTAATTTAACACCCTATGTTGTATCTTTAGCCTAATTGACTTTGTTTAAATGGAGGAATTTTACACAAGATGAATAAGAAAGAAAAGATCTTATGAAGGTAAAAAAAGACCCTGGAACTTAAAAGTGGCAAATATAATCCGTTCATGAAAAGGTCGTTTTTTATGGCTGAACATGTTGTGTAATTATCATTATCCACCAAGAAAATCTGAAAGATGTGTGTGTGATGGGGAGGGGGGGGGGCATGATTATATATCCGGAGAGAGAGTTCAGTGAGTGGTTTTTGGCCGTGACGCCACAAGATCTTGCGTGTACCAGATTTTGAAGGCATAGGTGGGTTTTTATGATTTCTAGCGCGCAAGAATCAAACGCATGAGATCTGAAGAAGCGGCTTGTGCTGCCTTCTGAAAGAATACCATCTTCAAACTCAATAATGTTGAAAACATTACCATGAGCAGTGTTTGTTAATCATGTTAAACACTGTACCTGTGTGTCTAACAGTAGAGAGCAGTGCTTGCAACACCAAGGTCAGGGTTCGATTCCCAGGGAAAACAAGAACTGATTAGAATATCAATGTGTTTCTTGAATGCAACTTGGGTTTCATTAGTTAATGTTCAGTAATGCATTAACTAACAATGTCAATACATGTTCTAGTGTTCATCAAGCTTGGTTAGCGTTCAGTACACATATAATAATAAAGAAAACGCTATCAGAACACTGAGAGTTAACGGGCTAATATATAAATAGATGAGTAAATGCTGTGAAATGTTCAAAGGTTTCCCTTCGACTCGTAAGAGGGTGAAGAGTTGAAATGAAGGCCGTGATGGAGGGCAGTGTTGTGTGTTCGGTGTGATTGGGGAACATCAGGAAGTGTGATGTGTAGAAGAGCTCATCCCTGCTCAAACATGTCAGGTCAGCGAGGTTGATGGCGTGTGTGAGCGTCTCAGAGGTCAGGTGTCTGCGGGAGTAAAGCTGCATGTGTAGCTCACGCTTGAATCGCAGCACCGCTTCAGATACCTCACTGCTGACTACAGCCAATCAGCAGCCGGCGCCGTTAGGCATTAATATAGCACTGAATGACACGTTTCCATTGATAAAATGCATCTAAGAATGGTGGAGGATCTGAAAGAAGTCTTTACTTTGGGCTTTTCTCGCCCCGTCAGGCGCTTCCACAGATGCATGTGATGTTTCCTCAGGCTCACGCAAGTCTTCCCCGGGCGAGCGCTGGCTCACACACATGCATATTCAGTGCAGAAACGGGTCTGTGGTGGGATGTTAAATTTAGCTTTAAATCTCATGATAACGGCGGCGTGTTTTTGAATAGAAATGCAAGACCTTTCTTTCATTCACAGGAGAAGGAAAGCGAGTGTGTTCCTGCAGAACATCCCTCTAAACTTAACACTTTATGAAGGACAGCAATGATGGTGTGTTTTATCAACAAAAGAAAACAGGCTAAGAAATAATCGGCTATCAAAATAATCATTCAGTCAATCATTACATTAAAGTATTAAAGCAAGTTTTTCTGATTCTTCGAAGGAAACGCATGATCTGATGCACAACACTGGCCTTCACTACACTTCACATGCATGTTGATAGATTTGTACGTTTAGGACTGAGTGTGTGTGATGGATGGGCTCCTAATGTTGTGGTGTTTTCCGTCTGTGAGGTCTGACGCATCTGGTGGGCTCGTCTCTTCTGCAGCCCTGCATGCACGGCGTCATCATGGACATCCGCCTCTACCACAAGGTGTGTATCCGTGTGTGTGTGTGTGCTGTGGCACTGGAGCGGCGTCTGACGGCTGTGCTCTTCTGCAGGCGAAGACCCTGGCCGACCCCTTGGCCTATGAAGAGTACCGTAAGCACCAGATCCGGCAGGAGATCGAGAAGTGGCAAGCGCAAGTCCAGCTCAAGGTAACGCTCCTCCACGTTCACACACTCTGCTGACGGGTGTGTGAATGCTTCAGGAAAAGAGTTGACGTGTTTTGTTGGCTCTGTAACGCTGTAAATCCCCTGCCGTTCAACAACCTGCACTCTAGCTTTCATTGCTGCAGCGGCGCGTTCATATTTAGTCATTAGCACTCAAAAATCTCCCCTAATTAATGGAAATCACGGCACTTGCACTGTTCAGCAAATAAATAAATAAAATAATTTATTCCTAATCCCGTTTTAATTTAATATGTAATAATCAAAAAGCACATCTAATCAATTAATAGAAGGATTGCGGTTTAAGATGTGTGTTGTTGTTTACAGTAATACGGCCCTGTGTTTTATATCCTCAGAAATGCTGTGTTGTGTGATTTCTGCATTCAACACAAATGTATTTGCTCAAATGGTTGTAAAGGGACGTAAGCATGAAACATGAACAGATGAATGTAAGAGAGGAAACTGCTGCTTGTTCCACAGAGACGAGTGTTTTGGCTGCTCTGTGTGGCTGATTGTTCCAGACGGACCGTTTTTGACTGCTGCACTGCTGTTTCCTGTCTGCTCGAGTGGATTGCGTTTGCGTTTGTACTGTCATATAAACTTGATTTTTGTTTTAGATCTTAAACTCGACGTTCGTTTGTATTGCTAAATACAATATTAGATTATTTATTATATTGTAATCGTTAGCTTTAATCTAAGTCGCTAAACGCGTTAGCATTGTGCTATCTTACTGTCCGTGCATACAGCGTTTTTCTCGCTCGCGCCTTTTTTCCCGACTTCATCAAACAACTGGTCAACAAGTTGGATCAACACACGCGGTGAGTCATGTCATCTTCTCTCAAAATTGTCACTTGTACTGCCTGCTTCATGCATAGTCTTTCTGTCTCTGTCAGCTGTGAAGGCTTCACATGTCATAAATGTAGGGACATAGTTAGGCTGACAGAGAAGGTTTCAGAATTAGAGACACGCATCCAAACTTTAATCGAGGATAGTAAGAATGCAAGGGCTTTAGATACTACTTTGGATGCGACTAGCTTAGCAAACCCTGTACATTGTTCGGTTCCGGCTGTAGAGCCCGTGCAGCAGGGCAACTGGGTGACTGTGAGACGGCATAATCGCGGGTCAAAAAACCACTGTTCCATTCCGATCAGAACATCAAACAGGTTCTCCCCACTCAGTGACGCACCCACTGAGAAACCTGTTGAAAGTGCCCTAGTGATTGGCGATTCTATTACTCGGAATGTGAAAATAGAGACTCCAGCCA